>MU225344.1:954767-984399 GCA_018584345.1 Thuja plicata
TTCAGAGTAAAGAAGTGAGATTGGATTATGTGAACACTAAAGAACAATTAGCAGACATATTCACAAAAGCACTACCCAAGGATGCTCATGAGTATCTACGAGGTAAATTGGGGGTGATTCCCCTAACAGAGGCTAATTAAGTTTTGTATGGTACTGTTGCATCAAATATTTCATTCAAAAAATCTGACACATTCATGCATAGTAAGTCACACTTTAGGATGCTGGCTAAAGTTGTGAAGATGAACAAGGACAAAAAAGAAAAATCAGTCATACTGAAGATGACAAGATCAGCATGATACTGAAGATCTCCATGATAAAGATATTGATGTCTTTGACATTGTTGTCAAAGAGGGAGAGATTACCTATAAAGAGGAAGAAGTGAAGGAAGAGATTGTCGAGAAAGAGAAATTACAAAGAGAGAAAGATTACATAGAGGCAAAAGTTACTATTGAAAACATTGAAGTGATTATCTACTCAGAGGGAGTCTACAGATGATTACAGTGTGATTACAGACATAGAGGGAGAAATGTTTTACAGATAAAAATCAGAATGAAGCTAAAGACATTAATGAAGATTTGTTTATATCAAGGAAAATAGGTGAATTTTTTGGATTGGTTGGTAACTATGATTGATAAATCATTGTTTTAATATTTTGTGTTGCCATCAATGCCAAAGAGGGAGATTTTTGGAAAGTGACATTGCAAGCAATTGTTATTTTGTCGTTGATGTCAAACCTTAATTGGTGAGACTATTGTTATCTATTTGAGTACCATATCTATTGTTGATGAAGAAGATTTAACAAGAAGACCAAGTGAATGGTTGAGTTAAGGCAATTCAAAGGGCACTTGATCAGTTGGCACTCTGGCAAAGTAATTAGTTGTTTATCTTTCAAAGACAATTTTTCTGGTTGTTTTGTGTCGAGCAAAGTTGCTTGTGCCGAACAAAGTTGCTTATGATGAGAAAAGTTGCTTGTGTCGAGTAAAGTTGCTTGTGACGAGAAAAAAAATTGCTTGATGTCAAGCACCATTAAAATTGTTGAGTGGAAACAGTGATGTTGGCCGACTTACAGTAATTGGATTAATAATGAGATTTGAAATCTATGGCCGACTTAGCTAATTTTATTGGGATATGTAATGTTAATTAAAGATTGATCCATGTCATTTAAATGTATGGGTAACCCTAATTAATGCATGGTTTCAAGAATTAATTAGAGACTACTTTGGAGAAGTAAATGTAATACAAAGATGGAATGATCTGTTGGATCTGACCTAACCTAAGATCTATGATCTTGTTTAAGCGAAAAAAGATTTATCTGACCTAGATAGAGAGGTATATGATAACCTCATGGGTTATTCATTGAGTGTGGATGAATGTATGTGTATGCAAAAGGTTTGCATAGTTGATTTACTCTTTATCATGATCTAGCAGAGAAGGCAAAAGGCAGAAGCAGAGTGTTGCATGTGTGATTGCTTGACAAATTCCAAGAAGACCAGAAGGTTGAAATGACAATGCAGGCTATCCAATAAGTTAACATCAAAGTTGTAATTGGATCTGAATTTGAAAGTAAGTTGTATGTATAATATCACAAACTACAGATGAATTTCTTACCATTGTATCAGTTAAAACCTTTAACAAGGTTGACTTAATAGTCATTTTTATAAATCCTCTAACAAGGTAACATTCATATTGGAATGTTCTAAGTCCTCTAACAAGGTCACTGTTGACAAGGTGATTAAATCCTTTAACCAGGTCACACCTAGCAGTGTGTTATTGTAACCTTTAACAGGGTTGGCTCCTCACATGGCATCACTTCAGAAGAGTGAAAACTTGGTAGCATGTTACTGGTGGTTTTTCCCATATTGGGTTTCCACATTAAATACTTGTGTCAACTTGTGTGAATGCTTATGGTTTTCTTTACTGTTATGTTACTACAAGCTAATTTCAATTAACAGTAAACTGCATGATTAAAGTTGTTGATTTATGCTACTACTACTGAGCAGATGTAAAGTACAAAAAAAATTAATTGCTACATCTAGACCTGAGGATAACTGATTCACCCTCCCCTCTCAGTTATTCTAAATTCATTCTAACAAAAGATACATCCTCCTCCATGATATGATGTACTTTGCAAAGAGAAGCAACATCTCTGATATTCTCAATGGGTGTTGTTTGTCCTTCTCCCATCAAAGATGGCAATCCTTTCAAGGCTGCCAATGGTATGTTGTTGTGATTTGCAATCCTCAAGGCGCTGCCTTGATCAAATGGCACAAAATGAATTCTTTTAGCCATTCTTGGTGCTGCTGCAACAAAATTTGAAGATGTTGGTTGTTCTTCTTCTGCTAGTTGTTCAAGAACAACTTGAAATTGAAGTGTTGGAGGACTTTTTGAAGATTCTTTATCTGAATCAGGTAATTCAGTGTAGTAAGTGGGAGGAGCCAAACTTCTCTTGGATCTTCTTTTCCTTGGTCTTCTTGGCTTCCTACCCCTTGCTATAGGCTGGAAGGAGATCTCTTTCGGACCTCTACGCTCTCTCTACAAAGTTCTGACTATCTTGGTATGTGATAACTACAAATACTCAAACTCTTTTTTGATCCTTGTTTGGATTCTATTCATGTATAAAAAGGAGTCCCACCACGCGTGCCAAAAACTATTAAGGCCAAAAAATACCACCCTAACTCAGGCATTAGGGCATAATAATATTTCATGGTAACAATGGAAACCTTCCTGATTTTTGGGTGGAATCTAAATAAGAAGGAATCTCTAGATTCTAGATTGGTTCCTATTGGATTTGGGGTATCAATAATCTAATGCTTTCTCCTGATCTTTTGGAAAGGAAAGGGAGAAATTTTAACTATAAACTAAATGAATAAAACTTGAAAGGTGATACACCAAATAAGATTCATATTTTTTGAAAAGGTTCAAACTAACATACACTCGACATACCCTAATGATTTCTACAAAATCATTCACTTTCCAATACATAGGCTAACTTGGAAATCACTACTAGGGATTTGACTACAAATAGTAATACTCCTGTCAACAGACATGCAGATTCTACAAAAGGTTATATTCTACAACCTAGAATAGGAATCAAGATAATTGACTAATCAATATTATAGGTATATTACACTTCAAATGTAGAAAATTGGATAGGATTGATAAGAAAGATCATAACAAGGTGTATGAATAATGGACTAGCTTTATTCTTATCAAAATCTATGGGAAGTTACATGAATGAGTTTCAGAATAATGGCAAGGAATACATGCATCCTTTTGCACAAAATCGGTACTCGATATGAACTAAATGGATACAAAATGCATAAAAAGGCTATAGGAACAAAATAGTTCACTAAAAGCTCTTCTCTCTAAATTTTGAACCCCTATCCTCAAAGCAAAAGTTCAGCTATATCGCCCATGAAGCCAATTTCAAAAATCACTCTTCCCTCCAAAATCCCCTCCAAAATAGCAAGTTACTAATTTTAAGGCTTAATTAGTGCCTCAAATTAAGCCCTAAATCTAGCCCCTCTAAAGTTGGTCTCTAAATATTTACATCTTTTACAAAATGTACCAACTTATTACAAAATACATTACATAACCCATCAAAACGTACTCCAAAAACATAAATCTCAATTACATGACCTACAAACCCTAACTCAAAGCCAACACCATAGTTTAACCACACTTAACCCATGACAAAGGTGACACCATAATCAACAACCCTAACTCCATCTGCAATAAACCCGGTCCACAGTCAAGCTCACTTAGCCTAACTTGATCACAACTCATGATCGACATGACAATACCCACTCAGAAATATCTCATTATCTTCGTGCAAAATTGGGGTACTATCGTGGAACTGCAAACTAGCAGGGCATTAAATTTCATTGTCAGTGGACTTGAAATTTTTTGCAAAAACACTACATAATGTTTTTCGCATCTCATTTGCATTCGGTTTTGAGGTAAAGTTTAGGGTTTTTTCACTGCACCTCCATGCTTGTGATTTGAATCTGGAACTTGGTTCCATGATGTATGGCACTGTATCCACAACTTGGATCTTGCTAAGAAGCTCGGGCTTCTTACTGTGAACTTGGGCTTTTCTTGAGTTACAACATTGTATGCCATAACACATCACATTCTCTGTGGATGTTTTCTTTGAATGTTTGTTGGGGTTTCAAAAAACTATATTGAAATTGAGTAATGATTCAAGGGTCTAAGAGCTCAGGCTCTTTGTGTTGCACTATAGTTTAGTCCTTCATGCCGACACATGGAATTGTCTTTGCAGTTGTTCCTTTGAAAGCTCGCTGGAGTTTGGGCATCTGGCTCGAACTGAAATGATGGAGAGCTTGGGCTTTGTGTAGACTTTGAGTCTTGACCATGGCTTTCAATGGGTTGTAATTTAAAGAGCTCAAGCTCTTGATGTTACTTCTATAGCTTCTTCTAAATCTTAATCCATGATACATGGCACCTTCTCTAGATCTGGAACTCAGATTCTCCATTTGTTTGTTTGCAACCAGTAACACATGGAACTGTGTATGCATTTTGAAATCCACCATGTTTGACATGTGTAACACTAGATAAGTCACTCTTTCATTCATTCTCTATATCTTTACTTGAAGTAGATGTTTATTGAAGTCGACAAGCGGTGATCTTTTGCATACTAGTTAAGATCTGAGGATTAAATGACTCCATCTTTCAGGGTTTTTTAAGTTCTTCATCTTTTCGGTCACAAATCTAGGTTTACATTACTTCTCTATTGATTCATAGCATGAAATCTATAGCTTACTTTGATTCTTTCTATTTAAATAACCGTATGTCACTCCTCTTCATTTTTTGTACACTGTGTGTTGGTTTAATGGTGACAAAAAGTGGATACCCACATGGCTCTTTTTGCATATCTAGATGTAAACTTAAAAACACATGCAATTTGTCGGTGTTTTGGTTGAGAGATGAACTCCAGATGTAAACTTAAGAACAACCACAAGCTTTCCATTTTGTTATTGAGAAATGAACTTCATTTATTTTTCTCCTTAGAAGAACGACAATATTGTCATTAAACAAAACACAATTTCTTTCTGTTGAAGCCGTAGACATTTCTTTAAGCTGAGAAAACATTTATGTGTTCAATATGCATAAAATATAACTTGTGTTTGACAGTTGCTTCATTCAATGTTTTCTTTGAAGCCCGACAATAATGTCTTTTGAAAGATGACCATGCTGTCATAAAACATAAAACCCCTTCACACTGTTGAGGCTAAGAGCATTTTTCTGAACTAAACACATTATATGTTTAATTTGCAACATAATGTAGCTTGTGCTTTTGTTTGAAATCTTTACTTGTCTGAACATTTTTAAAATATGTAGTCTCTGTGAAAGAAATAGTGTGTAAATACATTGTTTATTTAATTTTATATAGATCATTACCCATGGGGTTCGAGCACGGGCTCATGAATCCCATGGGCAACATTCATAACAGGAAATTTATCTCAAACATGTACATCCCTGCTCGACTATATCCCCTGCATGCACTGAACTCTCCAAATTTATTCAAACATAAATACTGTATTAATATCAACATTATTTAATTGATGTACACACATGGCCCACTGACATTTCAACACACCAAAATAACATTGTTTTCTTAACACCTTGCATAGAACATTACTTCAAATCCACATTAGGCACATGGATACTGTACCTTTTCTCTTTTCTGAAGAAATGAATTACCACAACATCATTGACTCTTCAGTTGATTCAGAACCATAACATGAATACATACTGTGCTGCTTCATTCTTGTGAACATATGCATAAAGAGATATCATTTCTTAATGCACACTCTCTTCATTTGTTTGCAGAAGTAGATATTACTATGGACTAATTTCTTATCTCATTAAACATCATTGACATGATGTACTTGTTTAATGCCAACAATTTATGCATATGTTTTTCTCATCTTGACACAATATAATTGGTTATTTTATGCAAATGAACATTCTATGACAACATATAGATACACTGTTACTCCAATTCTTGTACATTGTTTTTCATTTGTAGCTCATATGCTGATTATCAATCCTGTTATCTATCTCTACTTTTTTGAAAAACAATATTGTTATGTCAACATAAACAACAATAGTTTATAACCTGAGACTAATGATAACATGATTGATTGTTAAGGATGCATTTTCCATAATTGAATCCAGTTCAAATGAGGTTTCTACATTTTCATACTTACAGTAACAAAATTACTTTCAATTCATCTTGCATGATGACAGTTGTATATCTTTCCTAGGAACCCCTCATTGTCCATGTGGCTCCTGCAGCATTATTGATTCATCCTTCATGCATTATATCATCTTGTAATGCACACATCTTTCTTGTATGTAATGCCTTATGTGAGGTTTGTGCACGTGCTCGTGACACTCACTGCATTTCTTTTATCATATGCATTTAGTTAATCTTAAATCACCTAGTGCACACATCACCAATCAACCTGTTAGGTCAACAAACAAGATGAGCCAATTAATTTTTGTGTGTGAGTGTTGGTTGATCTATTTGTGTTGGTTGGTTTGTTTTTGTTTGTTGATCTAATAGGCTAATGTTATTCTGAAAAAGGTTTCTCATATTCAAGGCCTAAGTCCCTTTGGTTCATATTCTTCTACTTCTACAAAAAAAAATACTTTAAAAAATGTAGACTAATAACCATATGTAATAAAATGTTTCATAAAGATATGTCCCTCTGATATTCTTTATTCAGTTAATGTTGAGGTATATCTTTCTGTTGTATTGATGTTATTCGTAAATGTCCAGGTTTTAAAGTCTGATTGATGTATATTTTTTTGGTTCATGTATTGCTTAGATCCAATTGGATCTAACATCTCTTTTCTTTCCAAGATGTAGGACAGGACCCTAGACCTAATATGCAAAGCTGACTCAAGGATGGATAAAAGACAACATGAAGACTAGACAAAGGAAGACAATCAACACCAAATATAGACACTCTACCATACAAGGAAATTCATGGACCCCTACTCATGCTTCAGTAATTCTTTCTTTTATGTAATCACCTCTAAGTTTTGAATCCAAAAGATGTAACATGAAACCTATATGCATACTACATTCAGTTTGAAAGCACAATGTAGTGATCAATTTGAATTTTGAATTTTAAACATGATCAATACTTAGAATACAATTTTCTGATAGTATGAATGTAATAGAAATATATATTTTATCATTTTCTGAATAAAAAAAGTGTGGAAAAGATGTACATTAATGTATTTTTTTGTGTGTATGATTGTTAGATTGCAAATATGAAAATTTAGGGTAACAATCACTATTCAGACTTTTAAGGAAGTACAAAAATGCATATTCAGCAGAAGGTCTTACCATGGAAGGAATCCTATTCCAAGTGTTTCGAAATCAAAGATTGAAATCACTCATCTCTTCTTGTGGAGCCCTTTTAATAGTAGTTATTTATTCCACCAAAGAAATATTGCCAGATGTATCTTCAAAAAATTTAGATAACTCCCCACCTAGTGCATCCTATGTAGCAATAGATCCAACTCAGAGAGTTCGAAACCATTCCAATGCTTTTCCCTTCAATGATGCAGCCAATAACCTCAAAGCTACATCCTCCTCCATGATATTATGAATGTTGCAAAGAGAAGAAACATATATGATGTGCTCAATGGTGGTTGTTTTTCCTTCTCCCATGAAAGATGGTAATCCTTTCAAGGCTGCCAATGGTATGTTGTTATGATTGGCAATCTTCAAAGGGCTGCCTTGATCAAATAGTAAAAAAGGCACTCTGCTAGCCATTCTTGGTGCTGCTGCAGTGAAAATTGAAGATGGTGGTTGTTCTTCTTCTATTGGTTTTTCAAGAGCAACTTAGAATTGAAGTGCTAAAGGACTTTCCAAAGATTCTTGATCTGAATTTTGTAAATCAGTGTAGTAAGTGAGAGGAGCTGAACTTCTTTCAGATCTTCTTTTCCTTGGTCTTCCTAGCTTCCTACCCCTTTCTACAGGCTATTAGGAGAGCTCTTTTGGACCTCTGGGTTCTCTCTGCAAAGTTCTTCCTCTCCTGGTATGTGACAACTGCAAATGCTCAAACTCTTTTCTACTCCTTGTTTAGATTTTGTTCATGTATCACAAGGGGTCCCACCTGGCGTGCCAAAAACTGTTAAGGCCAAAAAATATCACCCTAACTCAGGCATTAGGTCATACTAATATTTCATGGTAATAATGGAAACCTTCCTAAGTTGTGGGTGTACTCTGACTAAGAAGGAATCTCAATATTCTAGGCCAGACCCTATTGGATTTGGGGTATCAATAATTTACTACTTTCTTATGATTTTTTGAAGGAAAGGGAGAAATATTAACTAAAACTAAATGAACAAAACTTAAAAAGGTGATACATGAAATAGGATTCAAACTTCTCAAAGATTCAACTAATATTCACTTGACATACCATAATGATTTCTACAAAAACATTCACTTTCCAATACATAGGCTAACTTGAATATCACTACTAGGGATCTCACCAAAAATAATGATAATCATGCTAACATACATGCAAATTCTAAAAAATGGTTATATCCTACAATCTAGAATAGGAATTAAGACAATTCACTAATCTATATTGTAGATACATTACACTTCAATGCAAAAAAATTAAAAGGATTGATAACAAAGATCAAAAAAAGGTGGATGAATAATGGGGCTAGCTTTATTCTTATCAAAATTGTGTCTAGTTAAATGAGAGAGTTTCATAAAAATAGAAAGGAATACATGCATCCTCTTGCATAAAATCTATACCCAACATGAACCAAAAATGGATACAAAATGCATAAACAAAGTCTATAGTAACAAAGAGTTCACTAAAAGCACCTTCTCTCTAAATTTTGAACCTCCATCCTCAAATGAAAAGCTTGGCTATATAGCCTATGAAGCTAAATTTGAAAATATTTCCTCCCTCTAAAACCCCTCCAAAAATAGCATATTACTAAACTTAAGGCATAATTAGTGCCCAAAATTTAGCCCTAAATCTAGCCCATCTAAAGTTGGTGTTTAAATATTTACATCTTTAACAAAGTTTTACTAACTTCTAACAAAAATACATCAAAAAACTCATTAAAACCTAACTCATAACATAAACCCCAACTCCATAACATAAAAACCCTAACTCATTTGCAAACCTGACACCATAGCTAAGTTAATCAAGCCTAACTCGACCACAGCTAATGGTTGACATTACCACACCCACTGTAAAATATCTCTCACTGTTGTGCCAGCTTGGGGGTACTATCTTGGCACTGCAACTGACAAGGCATTAACTTCCTCTGTCAATGGACTTGAAAGTTTTTATAAGACACTAGAATAATGTATTTTTGCATTTCATTTGCATTTTTTTTTGGAGGCAATGTCTATGGTTTCATCTTCTCTGTGCCACCATGTCTGTGGTTGAATTTGGAGTTTGATGCCATGATGTATGGCAGTATCTCTGCATCTTCCTAAGAAGCTCATGCACTTCTTTTATGAACTCGGGCTCTCCATGTCGAGTTTTGATTTAGAACCTACATGCTATAACACATGGTGTTCTATCTGTGGATGTTTCTTTGAACGATGCTGTGGTTTTTCAACATTGCTTCGAACTTAAGTAATGATTCAAACATGTAAGAGCTCGAGCTCTTGATGAAGTGGAAGTTGTTCTCTCGACCACAAATTTAAACTAGATTTTTTAGCTTGAAAATCTTGGGCTTTACATGTTGAACTTTTGTAGCTCCACTTTGAGTTTCATGCCATGACATATGGCGCTTCCCATGTATTTTGTTGAACTTGGCCTCTCCATGCTGAACTGGTCTGCAACCTATATTTTCATACCATAGCACATGGCGCCCTTTTATGCATCTGGACTCCACCATGCTCGACATGTAACACCCAGATAAGTTACCTCTGATCTTTACTCATTCTGTTATTTTTGGATCTTTACTTGAAATAGTTGTTATCTTGGTCGTAAATTTTGTCATATATATCTTTATGCTACGTAATCTTTGCAATAATGGTTGAGGTTTTTAGCTTTAATGGGTCTCCACCTTTCTTGGCAAACAAATTGGGGTTTGTCTTTTACTCTCTATTGATTCCCTCTTTTGTAGCATAAATTCTTGAGTTTTACTTTGAGTTTTTCTCTATTTGTAACCATTTGTTACTCTCCTCATGATTATAGACTGTCTGTTGGACTTGAATAGCATCATATTGAATACCCACTTGACTTATTCTACACATCCAGAAGTAAAATTGAAAACACATGCAAGCTATCATTCTGTAACTGAGAGATGAACTTGATCTATTGTGTCAACTCTATCCAATTTTTCCTTTAAAGCACGACAATACTTTTATTTGAATATAAAACATCATCACATTGTTGAGGCTGTGAGCATTTTTGTTGAACTGTTCCAACATTTACATGTTTAATTTGCATCATGTTTGATAGTTGTTTCATCATTATTTAACTTGTTCTTTGTCTCCATTTATTACTGTCTTAAGTCTTTCAACATGTGGTTTCGTTGTGCAAGAAATATGAGTTAATAGCATATTAATGCACTATTTATTCAACTCTCATGCAAGCATAACCCATGGGGTTCGAGCATAGGATCGTTACTCCCATGGGAAACATTTTTAAAATGAATATCTATACCTAAATATGCACATTTCCATTTGTGCATCTACTCGGCTCTATCCTCTAGATGCACTGGAATTCCATTTTTTATTCAAACATGAATACTATACTAATAACAACATTATTTAGTTTATGGATACACATAATACTACTATTTGAACACATCAAAACAATACTATTTTCTTAATCTTTTGATCCTATGTAGAACATTATTTCAAATTTACACTAAGCACTATGAATACTGTACTTGTTTACTTGACTTCCTTTTTTGAAAAATGAACTACACCAGCAATATTGACTTTTTCACACTTGAATCACAACAATGACATGGATACATAGTGTGCTACTCAACCTTGGTGAATATATGCATAAAAATATATCATTGTTTCACAAGCATACTCTCTTTCATTTGTTTTGTAAAAGTAGATTTCACTATGTTGTTTTCTTATCTCATTCAAAGGCATCAGTACCCCAAAAAGATTTGATATGAAGTATTTTTTTAATGCCAATAGTTTATAAAACTGTGCATATGTTTTTTTTTCTTTTTTGACACAATGTGATTGGTCACTTCTGTAAATTCACATTAGTTTATAAAAACATTAATATCTCTCTATTTTTTACCTATCCTTGTACATTGTCTCCTTTAGGGACTCATATACAGATTGTTAACACTATAATTTATCTTCACTTTTTGCAAAGAATATTGTTATCTAAACATAAACAACAATTTTTGGATGCACTATGGACTGATGACAACATGATTGACTATAAGTATGCATTTTTCATCATTGAATCCAATTCAAATGACTTTTTTTTGCATCTACATACTTACTATAACAACATTACCTTCAATTCTTCTTATATGAAGATAGTAAACACTTTTACCTTTATTTATGCATATCTTTTCTCAAGAACCCTTCATTGCCTTTATTTATGCATATCTTTTCTCAAGAACCCTTCATTGCCCATGTGTCTCATGCAACATTATTGTACCATCCTTAATGAACTGTATCCTCATCTTCTGCATCTGTGCACATAGCATTATATCATAACCTTGTAATGCACACACATTTCTTACATGTAATGCATCTTGTGAAGTTTGAGCATGGGCTCATGACACTCACTGTATTTCATTTATTATCTGCATTTAGTTAATCTTTATTAACTTAGTTCACACACATCAAAAATAAAATTGTTAGGTCAGTAAACAAGATCAGCCAATCAATGTTTGTGTGTGAGTGTCATATGAGATGACACTCATGCATGAATGTTGGTTGGCTGATTTTTGTTTGTTAACCTAACATATTGATGTCATTCTGAAAAAGGTTTCTTATGTTCAAGACCTAAGTCCCTATGATTCATATTTTTCTGGTTCTACTGTGTGCATGATTTTTGTACCTATTAAGAGATACAACACTTCAATAAATCATTATATTAGTGAAAATAAGGGGTTAGCAAACATAGCAATCACCAAAATTGATCTATTGCTTCCTATCTAGGAGGAGTATGAAAAATGACATAATAGCCCTAAGATTATGCATATTCTAGTGACAAACACAACATAAGAATGGAAGATTCAAATGAAAAGAAAACTAAATGATTCAAAAACATGCATGCTAGCTCTATAAATGAAGATAATAACAATATGATTAAGAAATAAACTAGAAAGTACTATGAAAATTCTTAAAACATGAGCAACATGAAATTGCTTCTTCAATTCTCCAAATATGGGCAGCATAAGGATGCTATCAACTCTAAAAAATTAGGAGCATTATAATAATACAATAAAAGACTTCCAATTTTAGGTCCATTTGAGCTCAAAATCCATCCTATTTATAGGAGAAATAGAGGAAGGGGAGAAGAATCTAGAAGGGCTGCCATTAATGAGGGTTTAAGACTCATTAATGAGCTATGGGTGGAAGGAATATGTAAGATCCATTAATGCTTCATTTGTGAAAGCATTAATGAGGTATGGGTGAGGGTTTAAGAAGCATGGGTGAGGGTTTAGAGTCAAGCCTGACAACTTTGACTTTAGGGGGAGGGTTGAATTCCTAATCACACCTTAATGGAATGTGACAAGCTTAAGGGTAGCTTAGGATTAGGATTATGACTTAAGGGATGTGATTAAGGAGATAGACATGGGAGGAGAGAGAATGAGTGGATGGGGTATTAGCTAATTAGGGTTAATTAGCTAATTAAGAAGAATTAGTATGTGAGAAGGGGTTGGGATGATTTTGAACTCATGGTTGGGTAGTTGAGATTGGTTAGGTTTGAGGGAATATTAATGAAATGAATTGTTGTAATAACATATTCACTGAATTATAGGGATTTAATTAATCATTTAAGTTTTTGATTTCTTTGTAATAATTTATTAGTACTATAGCCAAATTTAATAAATTAGGCTAGGGGATTGATTATGGCAAGTGATGAGGTATAAATAAGATTTCATTAATTCCCTTTTAAATTAATTATCTTAGCTAGGTATTGATTTGAATTGATTGAATTGATTTGATTGGATTGAATTGGATAAAGTGATTAATGTAAATTAGTGATTAGATCACTTAGGATATTAAATTTGATTTGAATGAATTATGCCAGCCGATTGAAGAGTTGTCTAGACATAATTTGGGGTATGATCACACTTCAGGAAAATAGGGTCTATGGTCAGAGAAGACCAAATATAGGTGGTTACGTTTTCCCCTCTTTGAATTGATGTGCGAGAAACGCATTGATTCAATAAAAATTTTTGATGTATGACTTCAGAAGGATTGATAATTTCGCTCATGATCAAATGAAATACTTGATGAGATTATTCTCACACTTGATCAAACCAAACTAATAGAATTGAATTTGAACTTGGTTGTCATCCAAAGATCAATAAAGGATCTTAAAGATATCAATTTTGAACTTGGATGTCGTCCAAAGATTGATAATACTGATTCCAAACATGGATGTCATCCAAAAGTCAGTACGAAGCTGCCAGGAGCTTGGTAAGAATCTTTTAAAATGTGGAAATACAAGATATCCAGCTTATGAGAACCAAATCTTTGTATCCAATAGTCCTGACTTAGTCAAGAAAAACTTTCATGCCCCTAGTTTGTTTGATAACGAAGTCATTTTTAATGTTGTTTTGAGAAAAAAATTGATTGATGATAGTGTGATCATGCCCCCTCGGGAACGAAATTGAAGGAAAAAGAATGAAATACCTCTATTGAAATGATATATCACTTGCAGTGATCGGGTAGGGGAATGAAATAATAGATTAGAAGAAGTGAATAAATGGGGGTGTGTTAAGAGTAAACACACAAGGACCAAGTTAATCACGTTTTGAAAAAGGTAATTTCAATTTTGTTCCCGATAGATCAGAGATTTTGGGAAGCATGGGTATGTAAATAGCTTGGCTTTCAGATGAATTAAAAATAGAAAGGAGTTTGAGCTCAAATCCTTGTGTTGTGCTTTCAAAATGAATCATGCAATCTCTAAATGTAGTTATATGCAGACTCTTAGGAATGTCACTGATTTGTAGATATTAGAATATTTTATCATCATTGGGCATTTTTGAGAATGTATACCACCTGATAGTACAACAATCACTAATACCCACTGATATCATGAAAGTATGAATACTATGTTTATTGAAATGTTGGAAATAGACTTAGGCATTAAGGTAAGAAGCTAGGATAACAAAATCGTCACCTTCCATTTACTATATCAGAATCTATGTAAGGAAAGATATTGGACCCGCAATGACCTTGAAAATTCATATCCTTGGGTACATTATGCTTTGTATACCTTAGTGAGAATCTGATTTAGAAAACATACAAGGAAATTGTTTCAACCTCACCATAGTTTATACATAACAAAGATCGAGATATATGCGACTATCCACCCATAGTGGCATCTCTTACCATAAATATCCAAGTTAGGTGAAATTTATAGGATCATTTGGAATAATCACCATACGCAGAAAACCAAGAAAATGTTATGCCCCCATCCTTGTGACTCTTTGTCTTTGCACAGACATCATGGAGTAACTCGAAATACATAACAACTATCAATTGTGAATCAATCAAATAAAATTCATAACTGCTTAGATGCCTCCAGTGAAAACATCATGGGTTCATAAAAGACTCATAATCAAACCAAGATCAAACTATGTTTAAGGTAGTATTGAGAAATACTATTGATTCATTTTTGAAGCCCAGTAGAGATTCAACAATCAAAAGTTAGATTTTAAGCAATATGTGTTCCATGTTTTTGTACATCATTGTTCCTTTTTCCAATCCAAAGTAGGTTTTAGGAACACCATTCATGTTAGTGCAATGTTTGTGACATCCTTTCTTCATGAAAGTGATGGATTGGTGAAAAAATCAAGAAGCATTGTATCAAAAGACAAACCATCCTATGAAGATCATAGCAGATGCAACCTATCAGACTGGCAAAGATGCCGCTAGCATAGAATGACTTGATCCTAAGAGAGAAATACAGACAAATCCCAAGCAAGGATAAGATTATTATTTTAGGAAACAAAGTCAGCATTTTAGCATAGGTGTAAACATGAAAGCTTTGTATTAGAAATGCATTGATAGATAGAGCACAAAATACAAGTGACGCCTGATTGCCAGGTTTTCATCACTTGGCAATATCTTTTATTTCTTTTTGCTACCAAGATGCCTGTTTTACTGGGTTTTTCACCAAGGCACTTTTGTCTTTTTCAAATTTTTTTCTATTTTTTCTTTTTTGAATGTTTTTATACTATCAAGGCACCTGTTTACCAGGTTTTCACCAAGGATACCTTTCTTCAGGACTTTTTCCACTATTTTTGGATTTCTTCAGGATCAATTTTCTGAATGTTTTTGTTATTTTCTGAAAAAAAAATTATTGTACAGGCTCTGCTAGCCGAACATCAAGCGTAGAACCACTTCAAATGTAGAGTATTGATAGGATCTAGAAGAACGTCTCCCTTAGGTGTAGCCAGTTGATAAGATCTAGTCCCAAAAGTAGAAATTATAACATAAGGTCCTAGCCAGTTAGATTCAAATTTTCCCTTTTGTTCTCTGTTGGGCTAGTTCTTAGGATTCTCCTTTAAGATGAGATCCCCCACTTCAAATTTGTGTGGCTTGACCTTCTTGTTGTACCCCTTGGACATGCGTTCTTGATACACTTTCAAATGATCGAATGCCTGTTGTCTGCACTCATCTAGTAGGTCTAAAGAATTCACCCTATCTATGTGGTACTGCTCATCAATTACAAGACCTTGTAAAGATGTCCGCAAGGATGGGATTTCAACCTCAATAGGTAGTACTGCTTCAGCACCATAGACTAGAGAAAATGGCGTGGCTCTAGTTGGTGTTCGTATGCTTGTTATGTAGGCCCATAGTGCTGGATTAAGTTGTAGATGCCAGTCTCTACCAGACTTACTCATAGTTCTTTGTAGGATCTTGAGAATATTCTTATTATATGCCTCAGCCTATTTGTTACCTTGAGATAATAGATTGAGGAGCAATGTTGAGTGATGTGGAACTATTCACAAAGGTCATCAATGTCTTGACTTTTAAATTGGCCCCCATTATCTGTTACAATTGAAGAGGGTATCCCATATCTATAGATAATGTAGTTCAGAATGACCATAGCAACCTATTTTCCAATGGATTTAATTAGTGGCACGACCTCGACCCACTTCGTAAAATACTTAGTGGCCGTAATGATGAACTTGTGTGCATTTGAAGAATTGGGATATATTTGTCCAACCAAGTCAAAGGCCCATTGCTGAAATGGCCAATGTGTAATGAAGGGTATAAGTTCTTGAGCAGGAGCATGGATGAGATTTCCATGTGTCTGGCATTTATGACATGTTTTTGAAAACTGGATAGCATCCTTTTCCATGGTAGGCCAGTAATAGCCAACTCTGAGAAATTTCTTTGCTACTGAAAAGCCATTCAAATGTGATCCACATACACCTTCGTGGACTTCTTTTAACCTGTGATCGGACTCTTCGAGTTCTAAACATCTAAGAAGAATACCATCGAGACCTCATTGATATAATTTATAGTTATGAGGACATAACATGATGTTGTCCTAATGAAGGCTCTTTTCTCATTTTTGGATAGATCATTAGGAATGGTTTAATTAGTGAGATAGGAAATTATATTGGCATACCAAGATTGGTTGGGGGTGTTCAAAGAATAGATTACTTGATATTCATGGGTATCAAAAGTAGGATAGGAGAGTTATTCCACCAAGAAGTCATAGAAGAATTGATGTTCTTCCAATTGTAACATGGACGCCAATGTAGCCATAGCATCTGTAGCTTTGTTCTTTGTCCTAGGTATCTGCTGGAATGTGACAAAGATAAAGTATTTCTTTAGGTCATCAACCAGTTGCTTGTAGGGTGTCAACTTCTCATCCTTTTTCTAATAGTCTCCATTGACTTGATTGATAACGAGATGGGAGTCACCGTACACATGTAACTCTACAATCTTCCATTCCGTAGCTATCTTAAGACCGTTGACCAGTGCCTCATATTCTAAATTTTTTTTCATGTATGGGAACATCAATTTGTAAGACTTGGGTATCTTGTATCCTTGAGGGGTTATGAATAGAACTCCTACCCTAGAGCCTTGTTGTGTGAAAGAACTGTCAAAATACATCTTCCATGGATATTTAGTTAGATGCATGATTGTTTAATCAGGGAATTCAATCTTCAAAGGCTCATCATCTTGAAGTTGTGAATCAACTAATTTATCTGCAAGGACCTGGCTTTTAATGGCTCTCCTATCCATATACTCAATGTCAAATTCACTGAGAATGATGACCCATTTTGCTAAGCATCCTGTTAATGCTATTTTTCTTAAAAGATACTTTAGAGGATGGATCTTATCAATGAGCCTTACTATATCTGAGAGTATGTAGTGTCTTAATTTTTGTAATGCGAAGATGACTGCTAAGCATGCTTTGTCAATAATTCTATAATTGAGCTCATAGGATACTAGTGTTCTACTGATGTAGTAGATAGCTCTTTCTTTCTTTGTTTCATCCTCTTATGCTAATAATACTCCTAATGATGTAGCTATAGCTGAAATATACAGGAGTAATGGATTTCCATGAATAGGCACCATAAGAATGGGAGGAGTAGCCACGTACCCTTTTAGTTCTCGGAAGTTGGCTTCAAAGTGTTCATCCCATTTGAAAGTGATCCCTTTATGTAGTAATTTGGTAAAGGATTGTGCCTTGTCAGTGAGTTGTGACATGAATCTCCTGATTGATTGAAGTCTCCTTGCAATGTCCTCATTTGACTGATGTTGCGTGGAGGAGTCATCTCTAGAATAGATTTCACTTTTGCTGGATCCACCTCAATTCCCTTCGCTAAAACTATAAACCCTAAGATTTTTCCTAATTGGAGACCAAAGACACACTTCTTTGGATTGAGCTGGAGTTTACATTGCTCCATTCGATCCAATATTTTTCTCAAGTCAGCAATGTGAGTGCTCCTTTCCTTGGATTTGGCTAAGGTGTCATCCATGTAATCCTCCATGTTTTTGTGCATCATATCATGGAATATAGTGGTCATTACTCTTTGATATGTGGCACTGGCATTCTTTAGCCCAAATGGCATGACGTTCCAGCAAAAGGTGCCCCATGCGCATGTGAATGCAGTTTTCTCTTGATCCTCAGGGGCAATTTTGATTTTCTTATAGCCCAAGAACTCATCCATTAATGAATACATCTGGTAGCCTTTTGTGAGGTCTATGATCATGTCAATTTTAGGTAGTTAGAAGTCATCTTTCAGACATGCTTTGTTTAAGTCTCTAAAGTCCATACAGATCCTGATAGATTTATCAGATTTAGACATGGGAACCACATTGGAGATCCATCCTGTGTAGGTAATGACTCTGATAAATCTAGCTTACAAAAATTTCTCTAGCTCTACTTTTACCAGTAATGCAACATGAGGATGCATCTTTCTAAGTTTTTTTTTCATGGAATTGATCCCGAGAGTTATAGATAAGTGGTGCATGATTAGATTAGGATCTATTCTAGGCATATCTGTATAAGACCATGCAAAGTTGATTTTATTTTCCCTCAGGAACTCTGTGAACTATGTCTTCTCTACTTCTGACAAAGATTGTGCAAGGTGTACTACTTGAGGATCTTCAATGGTGCCCAAATTTCCTGGCTGTGTTGGTTCAATCAGAACTGAAGACTTTTCCTGAAAGTGCTTAGGGAGGATATCAAGAATCTCATCCTTTGGTGCCTCTGCGAGGTTTTCACCATTGGATACGTCTTTTGTTTTTACTTTTATAGGGTTTGACACTGGCACAACATGGTTTTCACTGTCAGTCCCTTTTTTCTTGTTCTTTTTCAATTTTTGACTGAGAAACCTGATATCTTCCTGTGACATGTTCTCACTCCTTGCATTGGTGGAAGAAGGGTAAGGTTCACAAGCATTGAGATAGCAAGCTAGGGTGTAGTCATTGGGAAATTCAAGGATAGGAGTAGGATATGTGTTAGTCCATTCAATTAGGTCTTGGTGTATCATAGACAAGGAATCAGACTCTGGGAAGGACTGTATCACGTTAGCATCATGACTATTAATTGACATGACATGTTCTATTAAGTTAGTTTCTTCAATGTTATAATCAATAAGAGTTAGATCATCATGAAAAGGGTCGCTGTTAGCTATATGCGGACCAAACTCTAGTGACTCGTCAGTGGAAATATCATCTTCATCTAGCCATAAAAGGAGGCTTCTTGTTTGTAGCATCTAAAATTCTTCTAGACTTATGGGAACACCAGTCTCTTCATCAATGATTCAGGGAAGGAACTCTTCCTCTGCTTCAGGAATATTAGTGTTGTTGGGAGTAATGTTAGACTGTTCATAAGGAGCTGAGGAATCTGCAAAAATGTGAATTGTATCTATTCCAATATCTTCAGTGGTGACAAATAGCTCATCCCATTCATAATCATGAGAGTTAGTGACCTCATCATCAGATTTGTTTAAGTATTCAATGATGGTTATTTGATGTACTTGATTTGCTATTAGCAAATCAAAGTGTAGTAGATCAAGAACATGTGAAACCATGACCAATTTCCCCCAGTTAGGATGTAAATCCTATTGTCAGAGTGTGCTTTCTATAGATGTTTCTATCAAGGGTATTTCTGAATCATCTTTTGTTGAGTATCCTAACTCTCGAATGGGAGGTTGTGCTAACAAAGGGGTGCGAATATCTTGTGGTACCTCAAAACTGGGTACATAGAGCTCTCCTTGATAGTTGGGATTCTCTGTGCCAACATGTAATAACCTTTCATATGACCACTTCTCTAGTTCATCTATTTCATCACTTCCTTTGTCTAAGGGTGGACTGTCTTTTGAAGCAGGTTTATCAGTTTTAGTATTAAAACCCAGTCCTATTTTGTCTCTGGTATTCCGGAACTCCATGGGTATAGGTTCAATAAGTCCTCTTCCTGTGTTATTTAGAGGTCCCTTTCCTTTGTATCCCATCTGCTTGAGGAAATCATATCCCTTTCCATACTATTTTGGAGATATCTTTACATGTTTGACCTCAGCTTCCGCCGATTCTCCTTTGTAAAGTCGGTCCAAGACTGCCTGTTCTTCTGTGTTATCTAAAGAAGATATGGATGCATTTACCATGCTAATTGCTTTGTATATTTTTGGCTCCTTGGATGCAGTAGGTTTGAATGTCAAGGAAGGTCTTCCATAGGATCTTGGTGACACCAGAAGTTCTATCAGTGAGGGAGTTAGGTCCAGCTTGTATTCTCCCATACCTGTTTCTTTAAGTTTTAAGGTTTTCCCAAAACTCTTCATAACCATGTCCTTGGTAGTTTCAATAGAAATTGTATCCCTAGCCTCCTTTTTATGCGGGATCATACTACCTACTTTGATATTATTACAAGTATAGTTAGCATCTGCAGGAATCATCACTTCCACCCCATTATGTGGGAACTTTATGCACTGGTGGTAGGTAGACGGCATAGCTTGCATTTTTTGAATCCATGGTCTTCCCAATAGGATGTTGTAGGCTAAGGGTAGATCTAGAACTTGACATGTGACATTCCTCTCAATTGGTCTAACTCTGATAGGCAGAATAATAAGACCTTTAGAGGATCTTTCTTCCTCATCATAAGCTTTAATAGTTATTTTTCTTCTAGAGTCAATGGTCTATTCTGAGAGACCCAGTTTCTTGATTAGATTAAGTGTACATATATTCAATCCTACACCTCCATCTATCAACATGCATCTAAAAAGGGATTTATGAATGAGAAATTCAATATGGAGGGGTTGATTATGTGTCCATGTGTCAAAGACTTATCATCCTCTTCAGAAAAAGAGAGGTAATGTGGCATTGAGATGTAATTGACTATCGCTTGGATTTTGTCTTCATCAATATCCTTTGGGACGTTAGCAGCATGTAGAGCTTGTTCTAGGATTTCCCTATGTACTGTGGATATTTTGAGCAACTCAAAAATGGAAATTTTGGCAGAGGTTCATTGAAATTGGTCTACCAAGTCATACTTTGCTCAAGGAATAGTAACCACGTGTTTTGCTACTGGTTTAGGAATAGTAAGGACATGAACCTTGGATGTTGATGCTGGTTTTGGGGGTCCTTTGATCGTGACCTATGCTTGACTATGTGTCACCGCATTCAAGTGGAATGAAACACCTTTGATTGTGACCACATTAATTGATTCAGTTTTAATGTCTAGCATATTGATCACATTGTCATTGTTGGAATAGGTGTAGTTTACTTCATTACATTTTCCTTTAGACATTTCCCCTTTTTCGTAATTATGGAATGGTTTATTGAATGTTGTATGATCTTCATTGGTAGTGTGTTCGTCCACTTTGATCTTACATCCTTCAATGAGGTCTTGAATTACATGTTTAAGCTTAAGACAATTATTAGTATTTTTTCCTTTGTTCTTGTGAAAGACACAGTAGGAATTATCATCCCACCATCTGGGTTTCACCATTGGTTACCATGATTTTGAATCAGGAATTGTGAGAAGCTTTTTATCCAATACAATCTTCAAAATGGTCTCGAGAGGTTCTCCCAAAGGAGTAAATGTTCTTTGAGTTTTTGAAGTCCATGTCTGACCCTTGCTATTATCATTATTTTCTTTGGGTACAGGAGTTGTTACCTTGGCATCCTTGCTTGCTTACATACTGTTAGTGAGATTGAATACCTCATGTTTAGGGCCAACATTGGATGCGTGTACTACGCCATCGTTGAAAACATTTTTGTTCTATTTACACCATTTAGGCTTGGAGTTTTTAGGTTTGTTTTCACTTTGAAGACTGATCTCCCCCTTTCTGACCATAACTTATTAGATGCGAAGGGTGTTTTTAATCATCCTATCGAAGCTAGGAGAGTCTTTCATTTGCAATGCGTAGTTCAATTCTAGTACCAATTTATTGACAAAGATTTCCATCTTCTCAGATTCAGGAATGGCTCTTGAATATCATGCAAAGATCTTCCTCCATCTTTGTAGGAAGTGTGTAAATGATTCACCAGTATTTTGCTTAGTATTACATAGATCCATCATGGTCACATCGTGTTGTATGTTATAAGAGTAATGTTGGATAAAGTGCTGAATTAGCTCCTCAAATGTTTTAACCTTAGGGTTTAGCTTTGAGAACCACTACATGGAATTACCTCATAGACTTCCCATAAATAGTCGCATGAGGTATGTAGGTTTGTGCATGTATTCTATGCTTAGAGCACAAAATTCTCTAATGTGATCGTGTGGGTTGGTTTCTCCTGTATACTTGTCATACTTCGGTCTTGCCACATTGGGAGGAAACAGAAAAATAGTAATACTCTTATTAAAAGGGAATGGACAAATGGAGTCCAAAGAGTATGGTGATTTTTTTTTAGCCTTCTCTTGTTTGAGATTTGTAAGCTCTGTTTGCATCAATGTTAGCTGTTTGGCAAGAATAGATATAGGAGTTGGTACCTCCTTTTCTTTGAGTTGTTCCACATCGTAATCCTTAGGTAATTTGACACCTGTGGATGCTAGATGGAGGAAGTATTTATCTTTATCCTCGTCAATCATCTTTTCCATTATTTTATGGAACCTCTTGCTATGTTTGAGTTTTTCATATTCTTCTTCAGTGATTTCATTCTCACTGTTGGACTCAAATAAAGGACGGTTGAATGTGGGTTCTTCTTCCTCATCAGTATCTTTGGGCTTTTGGTGTTTTCCATTGTTATATTCCTCAAAATCCTCACTCCATCTACGAGTGTCGCTATCCATTACTATAGAGTCTAGATCGGGTAGGGAACTACGAGATGTTTACCATTGAAAGTGTGGTGATTTAGGAGGCAGTTTTGATCCTTTAGACATGTACTTGTTGCATCTTGTGTTAACCATGAAGTTGTATCTCAACTTTCATCAATGTTTCCCAATAGTGTCAGGTAGAGTCTTAAATTGTCCAAGTGAGTGTGTCTAGGTAGAAGTGTTGTTTGAGTTTTGGTGGAAGTAAATTATTCCAGCGTCAGAGGGTTAGAATACCCTGATAGTGAGTTGGGAATCAATTTTTTTGTAAAAAGAGGGTAGACCACACATATTGAGATAGATTGTAAGAGTTCGACAGGACATACAAGGTGGACGTCTGAAATTTTTTTTGATACAACCACACTGAGACAAAAAGAAGCAATAAGGATAGGCTAAAGAGTCAAAAGGGGATCCAAAATAAACTATCTTCCTTTGAGAGGCAACGATGCAAGTTCCCACTATTCAACTGTTGTCAGTTTTGTCTTGGAAGTGCGTGGAGTTTTTTTTATCAAAGATTGTGTTTTGAGGTTTTGCCAATGAGTGGGAAAATACATGTAGACCAAGGTTTTGAATTTTGTTGCTTGTTTGAAGATGTTACCTTTTTAATGATTTTTAGTCACATCAAGCATTGTAGCATTCTTAGGAGGGTGAAAGAGACACACATCTTATCCCTATTTTCTAGGTGGGGGATGAAAATCCTTTCTTGTTGACTTAGGTATGCACTCAAATGCTAATCAGAATACAAACATCACGAAGCACGCAATGGCTCCAGTCATGATGTTGTATTAGCCGACTGCAAATGCAAGTGAGGGCATGATATGAAAAGTGTCTTAGGGAAATTACTTTTTTCCTTGCACAAAGATTATCACTCTTTCGGGGATGAATCAAGAATTATTTCAATTTAAATGTTGTCTATTATTGGGCAATCCATTCGAAACTGTCTCCCATAGAATTGCACAAGGAAAAATTGAGGCATATAGCCCTATGAGTACTTAAGTATATATAGTCTTGCAAGAAAGATTCAAGTGGCTCCCCTCTACATATACCCAAGCATGTTCAAGGAATGATGTCAAAATTCCATGAACAAAATTAGCTCCATCTTCTGAGGCTTTAGCCTATGTGGAAGCAACTATTTATAGTGAGCTGGAATGGTTGGCATAAAACCTATCCTCACTTGGATCGTTCCTGGGAGATTTTTCCTCAACTGGCAGGCCCTCTACTATTAAATAAAATTAAAAAGGATTGGTAAGCTTAGGATGTCTAGATTTCTGATTCTTTGAAAGAAGAAGAGCATACTCTCCTAATCCATGCTATTTTCTCCCAAAACATGCAAATCAGTGTTCATTCCTTCGAGCTATGTTGCGCTCAATTTAGGTTGTTCCTATTTAAGAAAAACAAAATGCTTGAAGGTAAATTTTCTTGTTCAATTGACCATAGTTTTAGATGAGTAGCTTGTTCAATTTCTAATCCCAAAATGAATTAAATGATTAAACTTGTTCTTTGAACCATAAGATTTAGTGATTTTTTTTGTTCATTTACTGATCCCAAATTTAAATGATGAGGTTTTCTTTGTTCAATTACTCCAAATTCCTTTCAAATCCTAAAGTGACTTGTGAGTTTCTGATTCTCCTTAAAAAGGAAAAGAGCATATTCCTTTGGTCAATTTAGTATAAGATGGGAAAATGTCTTTTAGTTTTGAAAGCGTAAAAAAAGAATATATGTCAAGATAAGGGATCAAAAATCTGTAAAACCACAAGTTTGTATTCTTTTCTCTCTCTTAGCTCTGAAAACAATCTGTAAACACAAGTTAGGATAAAAATAGGATCACAATCACGAAAAAAACCAAGCTAACAAGTTAGAAATCAAATTTTCTAATGTTAGAACCTTGTATTTATGCCCCCTGGACAATAGATGATATTTTAGAGACCCAAAATGATAAACCCCAAAAATAATAAAAGATTAACCCAAAATGATAATCTTCACCCAGGACGATATTCCTTTTACGTGAAACGATAATACATACCAAAAATGCAAAAATAGTTACCAGAAATGATTCTAAGGCAAAAATTTACCTTCTAGAAGTGCAACGACAAACAATATTAAAACTCTTGGAAATGATAAGTTGCTCCCAAAAATGATAAAATATTTACCAGAAATGATAAGTTGCTCCCACAAACGATAAAATAATGATCGAAAATGATAAGTTGCTCCCGAAAAAGATAAACTCCCTATAAATTTTGAAAATGTTAAGGGCAGAGAGCAAACTTTGGTGAAATTTCAAGAAATCTTGCCCCATGGTGGGCGCCAGAGATGTGTGTGTGATTTTTGTACCTGTTAAGAGACACAACACTTCAATAAATCATTATATTAGTGAAAACAAGGGGTTAGCAAACATAGCAATCACCAAAATTGATCTATTGCTTCATATCTAGGAGGAGTATGAAAAATGGCATAATAGCCCTCATATTATGCATATATTCTAGTGACAAATACAACCTAAGAACAGAAGATTCAAATGAAAAGTAAACTAAATGATTCAAAAAAATGCATGCTAGCTCTAGAAATGAAGATAATAACAATATGATTAAGAAATAAACTAGAAAGCACTATGAAAATCCTTAAAACATGAGCAACATGAGATGGCTTCTTCAATTCTCCAAATATGGGCAGCATAAGGATGCTATCAACTCTTCAAAATTAGGAGCATTATAACAATACAATAAAAGACTTCCAATTTCAGGGCCATTTGAGCTCAAAATCCATCCTGTTTATAGGAGAAATAGAGGAAGGGGAGAAGACTCTAGAAGGGCTGCCATTAATGAGGGTGTAAGACTCATTAATGAGGTATAGGTGGAAGGAATATGTAAGAGCCATTAATGCTTCATTTATGAAAGCATTAATGAGGTATGGGTGAGGGTTTAAGAAGCATGGGTGACGGTTTAGAGTCAAGCTTGACAACTTTGACTTTAGGGGGAGGGTTGAATTCCTAATCACACCTTAATGGAATGTGATAAGCTTAAGGGTATCTTAGGATTAGGATTAAGGCTTAAGGGATGTGATTAAGGAGATAGAGATGGGAGGAGAGAGAATGAGTGGAGGGGGGATCAACTAATTAGGGTTAATTATCTAATTAAGAAGAATTAGTATGTGAGAAGGGGTTGGGATGAGTTTGAACTCATGGTTGGGTAGTTGAGATTGGTTAGGTTTGAGGGAATATTAATGAAATGAATTGTTGTAATGACATATTCACTCAATAATAGGGATTTAATTAATCGTTTAAATTTTTAATTGCTTTGTAATAATTGATTAGGACTATAGCCAAATTAAATAAATTAGGCTAGGGGATTGATTATGGAAAGTGATGAGGTATAAATAGGATTTCATTAATTATCTTTTAAATTAATTACCTTAGCTAGGTATTGATTTGAATTGATTGAATTGATTTGATTGGATTGAATTGGCTAAAGTTATTAATGTAAATTAGTGATTAGATCACTTAGGAGATTAAATCTAATTCAAATGAATTATGCCAATCGATTGAAGAGTTGTCTGGACATAATTTGGGGTATGATCACACTTAGGGAAAATAGGGTCTATCGTCAGAGAAGACCAAATCTAGGTGGTTACATCTACAAATAGTAACTCTTTGAAAAATGCAGAATAATAACCATATGCAATAAAAGGTTTCATAAAGATATGTCCCTTCGATATTTTTTATTCAGTTGATGCTGAGGTATATCTTGTTGTACTGATGTTATTGGTAAATGTTCAACTTTGAAACTTTTATTGTTGTATGATGTTTTGTTTCATGTCATGCTTAGATCCAGGATCTAATATCTCTTTCTCTTCAGGATGCAGGATAGGACCTTAGAACTAATATATAGAACTGACATAAGGATGGACATAAGACATTATGAATACTAGACAGAAGAAAACAACAAGCAACCAAATGCAGACACCCTACAAGGAGATGCATGGACCCCTACTCATGTTTCTCTCATGCTTTATTTTCTATAATTACCTATAAGTTTTTTTATATCCAAAAGATGTAAGATGGAAAAACAATTTGCATACTACAATTAGTTTGAAAGCACAATGTAATGATCAATTATGAAATTTAGAATTTTGAACATGGTCAATACTTAGAATACAAATTTTTTAATAGTATGAATGCAATAGAAAGATATTTTCATCATCATCTTCTAAAAAGAAATGTTGAAGAGGTGTACCTTTATGCAATTTTTTGTGTTTATGATTATTAGATTGCAGTGTGTAAAATTAGGGTAACAACTTTGTCTTGCTGATAATTGTAATGAAAATGCCCATGTCGATGTAGCATGTTTCTTATCTGATTATTGTAATGTCATTTCATTTAAATTAATAGAAATAAAGTATTTATATCTTGTCATTGTTATGTTCTTTCAATTATCTGCTTATTTCCTTGTTTTTTTGCGTGTGTTTTATTGAATAAGGGGAGTACCCTTCATCATAACATGTGAAACAGTTTGGGCTAACTCATTTTGGAACAAACTGTGTGGAGCCGACGTGATCTATGAATATATTGGTTTATATTTTGAATATCAGTAGAGCTAAGAAGATGGTAATGATACGAAACAAAGAAATACAATTCCTATTAGAGGTTGCAACCGTAATGAGATAAAAACTAGATGAAGTGTGCAAACCTTGCTTACTAAACTTCAATAGGACTGTACTCCATGCATATTTCAGATTCAATTATAACACTTGAATTTTGTACATCTAGGTAGTGAACCCACTTTCGATTGTAAGCCTTGTTTGGTTAGTTATCCCTTCAATAGTGAGTTATGTAGTCAACATTATCATAATATTTTATAAGTGGTTATAAGATATTGAGATTTAATCCTCTCTATGGTTTTTCCCTCTTGGTGTTTCCAAGTAAAAATACAAGAGTTATGTGTTGTGTGTTTCTATTCATGTTTTCCTTTCTTTAATTCAATTAATTATATTATGTGGATGGTTATTTAAGGGTTTTAATAGTCAAAAGGGAATACTAATTCACCCCACCTCTCAGTATTCTAAATATTCAATACATTCTCCAATTTTGAAATCTCGTTACAAAATTGGTATCCTATCTATAAAATTATGGAAACATTATACGAATTACTCAATAATTCTTCAAGTTTGCAATTAGCATTATTTTCTAGAGACAAAATAGTTAAGATAGTGATTAATGATTTGTACTATGTGAATATGCAAGAGAAGAAATTGCAATAATAGATTAAATGTTTGAATTAATGAATCTTCAATAGCAGTCACTCATTCATTGTTTGCGGATGACACACTTCTGTTTGCTAGAGCAAATGTTCAAGAAATTTGGGAGATCAAAAATACATTGCAGCTTTACTTAGATGTTGCTGGATAGAAAATTAATAACCATAAGTCTAAGGTGTTCTTATTTTTTGTCAATGCAGTCATCTCCAAAAAGATAGTCAACATTCTGGGCTTCCGTCAAGAGATTTTACCATCCCTATATCTAGGAATCCCTTTGTTCGCAGGTGAGTCAAAATCTTCATTTTGGAAGACAATAGTGGATAAAATTAGAAGTAGAATTGCCTCTTGGAAATACCGCTGGCTTTCCTTATCTGGGAAAATGCTGTTAATCAAATCTGTTTTGTCTTCTATCCCCAATTACACTATATCAATTTTAAAAGCTCCTTCAGGAATCATTAAACAAATTGAGAAATTGATTAGAGACTTTCTATGGAATGGAAACCTATCAGATGAAAAGAAAATTCCTCTCATATCTCTAAAAGAGTTTTCAAATGCTAAGGCATTTGGTGGATTTGGTTTACATGATTTGTCAAAAAGGAATATAGCATTTGGAGCAAAATTAGTATGGCAAATGTTAAATAATCCAGAATCCAAATGGTGTAAAATTATTAGATTAAGTACTTAGATAACTTGGATCCTTACAGAATTGTGACAATGTCTAATCCACCTCAGGGGTCTTCTATGTGGAACTTCCTTATTTCCTCTAGAGAAATCATCTTAAGGTACATTTCATGGGAAGTAAATAATGGTTTATCGGCAAAATTTTGCTATGATTCTTGGCAAGGATTTCCACCCCTAAACCTATGTGCAGATCTTAGAGATGTCATCAACATTATTAAAGATATTTGGGGAATATATGTCGCTGATTATGTGTTGGCAGTTCAACTATGTACAGGTAAAGTAATCTGGAAAAATCCATATGATCTGCCAATTCCTATGAATGCAAAGAAACGTCTTTATAATATCTTATCTCAGAGAAGACTCCTTTTTAATACAAAAGAGGACAAACTGATTTGGGCCCCAGCACAAAATGGTAATTACAACATCAAAGATGGGTACAAGGCCCTCTCCCTAAGGGAGCACAATACTACCAAACAACGGGCTTATTCACTATGCTGGAACAAAGTGGTTCTTCCCAAGGTTGGTTGCTTCACTTGGCTAGCTCTTAGGAAAAGGATTCTGACCAGCGACTGCCTTCATAAATTCAATATTTCCCATCCTTTTTAGTGTGTGTTATGTAAAGAAGAAATCAAAAATGTTGATCACTTATTATTATTATGCCCCTTTGCTCAAAGTTGCTGGCAACATGTAATGGGCAAATTGAACATCTCCATGCCATTCCCGAACAATCT
>MU225344.1:1002471-1021657 GCA_018584345.1 Thuja plicata
AGGCCTTCCTATGAAATACTTATGCAAGCCTATCTAGTGAGTTGTGACTTATTTGACCTAGTTCCTTCATTAATTTCATTCCTCTATACTGAGATCCAAGCCCTAATTTCGGTGCATCACCTAGTAGGTAGTTTGCTTTCAGTCATTTCCCTTTCATGCAATCCTTCTATCCCTTTCCCTCAAAAGATTTACTTTCCTGTCTAAGAAGAAAATTAAGGTGATTATCCAAGAGGAACCAGCCTAGAACCTGGAGGTCTCATCTCGGTTAGCATAAGGTCCCACAACCTTGAGATGATTCCCATGTTATACTAGATTATCAAGACCAAGAGAGCTTGAGATTAGAGGCGCAAATTCAGTGTATAACAGTAATACTTTGGCTTTTCAATAATTTATCCATTTTACTGCCATGATTCTATCCCCCTAATAAACATGGGGTTAAATATAGCAATGTGCATTGCATAAGCTACTAATAGACCTTTGTGTAGCTTACTTGGCTTGGAAACTAGTTTTCAGCAGTAGTGTCCTCCTAGTTTGGCCCTAATTAAAAATACCTTGGAGCTAATGTTTTCACATTAATAGTTTTATCTCATTACCAATCTCTCCTAAAGAGTTACAAATTAAATATTTTAGGTCACGTATGAGTGTGACTTCCTTTTTCATTCAAATGTGTGATAATTCTCCATATATCTAATAATTAAACGTAAGGCATTACAAGTCAATGAGTTGATCCAATGCAAGAACTTCAAATAATTTAAAAAAAGGTTCCAAGCCTATCAGAGATAAAAATACAATGATTAATATTGAGAATCATCTTTTCTCCTCAGATTATGTTGCAAAGAAAATATCCAAATTTCCACTATTTCTCACAATATGCAAGATATGGTTTTGTGCAAGAGGTAATCATTATAATTTTAATTCATTAATGATTTTTATTTTCTTAAAGAAACAAGTGAGCGTTTACCAATCCATCGTTACTATTGTAGAGGTTGAAATAAAAACATTGGGTCTTGCTTGAGAAAATCCTTATTGAGAAAAAAACATTTTATGTTTTTTTTTAATTTATGTAGGTCCATATCCAATGATTAGAAACCATAAGAGGATAAATAGATTTTTACAATATAGATAGTGATTTTCATTGAAGGTTTGGGGGAACCAACAAAACCTAGGTGCGCATGGATAGTATTCAACTAATTTTAGCTCAAATATGCATGTTGGCAACCCAAAAAATCCTCCATATCATTCTTACATGTCCCTTATACATTAGAGTGCTTGATGACCACACTTTGTAGAGAACTTATCCTACCAAAATTGCCTCTACTTTCTATCATAGGTACCTCCCTATATATGATTTATATGCTTGTGATCCTATCCTTTTTTAATTTTACTCTATTTTAGTTGTTATGTCAATTTAATTCACATTTCCTTCTTTACCTTAGTTTTTAAAACACCTTGAATCAAGCCATAGTCATCATTTGCAATCACTACCAATAGATAAGATGTCAAACAATAACCCTTTTTCTCTCCCTTCTAGGTTAAATTAAAAATAACACACCCCTATTATAAATGATTAATGCTAAAAGTAGAAAAATAATTATTGTGGGTTAATGTACATGTTAGCCAAAGATCACAATTTTCATATTTCTCTATGAAGTCAATTCTTTAATGTGAGAAATGTTTAGTAAGATTCAAATTTGACCTAATCATACACAAATTATTTTATCATAGTCTAGGATCTAGAATTCTTCTTTTTATCCTAATATATTTTGACTCTATTTTATAAATTATTTAGAATTAGATAAAATAAGTTAGAAACAATATGATAGATTAGTTATTATAGAGTGCTCGAAAAATTGATTGTTTATCAAATTTAAGATTAAGGAATAATGATATAAGATTTTTAATATTTAAAACTATTTTTACATTTAAGAAAAGACGTGAGTTGTAGAATTAAAAATAGGACCATATTAGTCACTTTGTGAAATTCATAAAACAAACAATAGCGTAAACAAAACAGTCAAGGAATAACAACCAAATATTTTGGGTAGTACTTGCCTATTTTATAGATGATTTAATTTCCAAAGAGATAAAATTTTATTTGAATTTTTATTTGTATTATAAGTCTACAAAAATATGTATCAATAGGTGTTGTCGTCAGGCCATTTTACCATATTTTCAATATTTTTAAGTCCACTTATTAGGAGATTTGAATGTTTATTTATTCTCCATTTTAAGACTATGAGAATGAAATATAGCACCCGTTATAAACTGTAGTGCAATGGTAATTTTTTAACATGAGTAGTGATGTTGGTGAAACATGTCCTCTAGTACCATGTAGGTTAGAGAGAAACTAGTCCTCGTCACCTCATGCTTTAAACACAGGAAGCCCTAACCAATCACTGATGGCCCCCAAACTGAATATTCATTTATCTTGATTCTTTTGTCTCTTATTTTATTTTTTTATTTATATCTAACATTAATTTTGAAGGAATCCTTAGTCAAATTTAAATTGATTCATCACATTTTTATAATGGAGTGCAAGAACAACATCCATCTTAAACACCTCAATTTCTCCTCTAATGGCAATGAAAATGTACAATAATCAATTCCTCTAGGCTTCTTCCAAATATACGTTGTGTTGGTTCCTTCATGTATTTTTAGGAGCACTAAATCAACTAAATATAATATATTAAGACCCTTTGCCTTTCTCTTAATCTTTTTGTAGTCTTCTTTAGATATACTTGTAGGTTTAGGTCTATATAATAAATAATTTATACCCTTTACCATATATAGCTGAATATAATAAGACACTTTACCATATTTTATGGGTACATAATATTAATTGTAAATTTGAAGTTTAAGAATTAAAGAATCTATTTTACACTAAAAATTGAATCATATTCAATTATATAATGCAGGTTGGGTTAATATAGTAAACAGTGGGTATTTACTACTTTAATGTGGGTCCTACTAAACTAAATATCTTTCTATTTTTTAGCAGCTAAAAGATTTCTAATAGAAAATATACATGGAATTCCTTATTACAAATTTCTAATGAGCTATTTTTTACTAATATATATTACAAATGTACATATAATTATTATATTACAATTATATATTTAATTTATATAATGTATTATGACGGTTTTTTTTTTTTTAAATGTGTAATATATAAATAGAGTACAAAATATTATATACGTGACAGAGAAATTCGTGGAAGCTTATCTCCCAATTCTTTTTAAAGGCTTGCAAAAGTAGGAAAAAGGTTGATTTAGCGAACCCACATCTAAACCCAGTTCGCAATTCAAATGCAAAACCAAACGGACAAATGCAATGATTGTCATTGTCAGTTAGTCATCTATACGAGGGATAGCTGAAGGATTCGGAATCAGTTGTTTCCGTATTAGCGACAAGAAATAAGAATAATATCAGATCTTCGCGATTGGAACCTGATCAATATATTTCTAGAAACAATCGATGATTTTAAGGCATAGGAAATGTAACTTGACCATAATGATATTATTCAACTCTAATCAAATGGTGATTACCTAGGATTTCTTCTTTGAGATGAGACGATAAAGATAAATGAGTGGATGGAAATAAGATATTGTTGCCGGCTTACGTTCGTCTTGTCAGGGCTGGGTCCACCTTAAAATCTAATATTCTGGATAGATAAACTAGAATGTGGGTAAAATGTATCAATCAAATCGGAGACCAAAATTTGAGAATGATTCCGGAATTTGTCGACTTATATCAACAAAGCACGTCCATATTCAAATTTATTTTGATCAAACCAAAGCAACCCAGGACTAGTAGCCTCTTTTAATGTATAAATACTGTATGAATCCACACATTGTACACACGCACTGCAAGAAGAATCCAATTGTTGTAGAGAAAAGAGAAGATGGTGGCTAGAACGGGTAAGCATAGAAGTTGAGCCTGAAGTGGCTGCAAAGAGATTGTGGAATGCACTGGTGAAAGATCACGATCTCATTGCCAGGGAAGTACCAGAGTTATGTACAGGAGTCACGTTTCTCCAAGGTAAAGGCGAGGTCAGCAGCATCAAGCAAATCAACTTCAACCCTGGTATGTAAATGAAACCAATTGGTTAGTTAGCATTATCATTTATTGGTTCCAAATGACATATTTAGAGTATGATATAAAAATGTGTGTACAGCCGCGGCGCCGTTTAGCTATGTGAAGTAGAGAGTGGACGTTCTTGATGAAGATAATTGTGTATACAGCTACACAGACTTGGAGAGAGGAGAGCTGGGAAAGAATTTGGCAGAGGGTGGAAGCGTTGTGAGTCATGTCTGCAATTTTGACAGTCTCCTCACGACGAAGCCAAGGTTGAAGATATGAAAGCCAATCTCACCGCTTTGCTTAAGAAGATGGAAGCATACGTCATCGCTAACCCCACTTTGTACAATGCCTGACATGCTTCCTGCAGTCAATAATGCTCACCAGTACAACTGTTTAAGTTATGCATTTATTTCGAGTTTTGAAGTAGTTTCGCCAAATAAGATAGGAAGCCCTTTTCCATGGTGCACTGTGTTACCGTTGTAATTTCACATGGGGCTTTTCCTTCGGCTGGGGAGGATTTCATGCAAAAGATTTCCTTCTTTTAGAGGAAATCAATAACTGCGAGCTTTAGATGGGAGATTATATTTTAAATCTGAATGTGGTTTAATATAACGTCGAAATATATCTAGTTTTTTTTTCTTTCTGGTTGGCGTTTGACAAATAGGACCTGTTGACTATTACTCTCTTCTCTGGTAAATAACATCTATCACAGGAACCATATTGACGATACTTTCTGTTGCGATATTGGATTGATTCTTTCCTATCTTGAAATCTGACTCTTTCCTAAACTGATTTCTGATTCTTTCCTAAATCAATACTCTGATTTTTTCCTAAACTAATTTCAGACTCTTTCCTAAATCAATAAGGCACACAGCTTGATTGTAGGATCTAGAATATGTATATGTACCTGTACAGTTTCATAGTAAATTAAGTGAATGAAAAATATTCTTCTCAATTTCTGATTAATAAGTTGGTATCAGACCAATGGCTGATTTAGATTCAGAAGTATTTGAGACCAAATCGGCCAAATGTGTTCCCATTATTATTCAATCTGAAGGTTCATCATTCAAGGTAGGGATTGTACTCGATGAAACAAACTATGATTTGTGGTCTCAAATCATGGAGATGCATATTGCTGAGAAGGAGAAACTCTCTTTCATTCGTGGTAATTCATAGCCACCTACCGAGAATGATGATGGATATGAGAAGTGGTATGCAGACAATCAAAAGGTCAAGAGATGGCTGTTGATAGCTATGTCCCCAGAAATTATGAAGCGATACATTCGCTTACCCACCGCTCGAGATATTTGGAAAGCTCTTTCTAAGGATTTTTATGATGGAGCAGATCAATTACAGGTGTTTGTCTTGAATCAGAGGGCTTTCTCTGCCAAACAGACTGGCATAACACTCTTTGTGTATTATGGAGAATTAACCAAGATTTTTGGAGAGTTAGATCATCGTGATAAGGTGATCATGGAAAGTGAGAACGATGTTGAATCTTACCGAAAATCAGTTCAGCGACAAAGGGTGCATATTTTTCTTACTGGATTAGATGGTGACTTCGAACAAGTCCGTGGTGAAATTTTGAGAAAGGATCCTATCCACGAATTAGAAGCATGTTATGCATTGGTTCGCCGTGAATTTGTTCGACGCACAACGATGATTGGAGAACCAGAAAAGACTAAAGCTTCAGCCATGGTGACTCGAAACCGGTCTAATCAGAACCAGCCTTCTCAAAGCCTGCCTAAGATCACTAATGGTGCCAATAAATCCACCTACAAATGCACCCATTGCAATTAAACTAGTCATAGAAAAAGTCACTGCTTTGAACTTGTGGGGTATCCAAAATGGTGGGATCATAGTCGCGATTCACAGAAGAAGTATTCCAAGAAGACCTCCAGTGTTGCGTTTGTTGAAACAAAGCCAGAGGATGATGTTGCTAGATAGATCTCGGCATTAGCAGCAACGACAGGAAATGGTGGTAAGTTTTTAAATATGTCTTCACTTGTTTCTAATAGTGCATGGATAATTGATTCTGGTGTCATGAATCATATGACTTTTAATTCTAGACAGGTTTCATCCCTTAAACCATCCTCACAAAAATTTGTTTCCACTGCCAATGGCTCTTCAGCCCCCGTTATTGGAGAAGTATCCTTACCTCTCAATGATACTTTGAATCTAGGTTCTGTTTTAGTTGTTCCATCTTTGGATTACAATTTGTTGTCAGTTTCCCAGATCACCACTGCTTTACTTTGTAATGTAATTTTTTGGCCTGACTTTTGTGTGTTTAAGGACATCCGAACAAGGCAAACAATTGGTTGTGGTGTTAGGCGAGGGAAGCTGTATTACTTGGACTTGGTGTCAAAGAGTTCAGACAAGCTGCGTCAAGCTCTAATGGTGGATGGCTCTGAGGGGGAGAAGCAAAAATCTGAAATCTGGTTATGGCATCAACATCTGGGGCATGCTTCCTTTGGTTACCTAAAGAAATTATTTCCTAGTTTATTCGCAAAATTTGATGTTTCTAGTTTTCAGTGCGAAGTTTGTGAACTTGCAAAAAGCCATCATGCTTCTTTTCCATTAACTTTGAATAAAAGTCTAGTTCCTTTTATGGTCATACATTTTGATGTTTGGGGACCATCCAAGGTCACTACCTTGGGTGGATCATGTTGGTTTGTTACTTTAATTAACGATTGTACCAAGATGACTTGAGTGTGCTTAATGAAATCTAAATGTGAAGTAAACTTGTTATTTCAAAAATTTTATAACATGGTTCGTACTCAGTACAATGCACAAGTTCAAGCTCTCCGTAGTGACAATGGGGGTGAATATTTGAGTTCTAAACTTCAGCAGTATCCGGAAGCACACAGAACTATTCATCAAACTACTTGTTCCATTACACCTCAACAGAACAAGGTGGCTGAGAGAAAAAATTGTCACTTGTTGGAGGTTGTTCGTGCTTCATTAATAGAAGCACATATGTCGTTGTCCTATTGGGGCAAAGCACTTACCTCTACAACATATTTGATCAATCGGGTACCCTCTAACACTATTCAATTCTAGACACCATCCCAGGCTCTCACTAAGGCGGTTGTTGCTCAAGCTATCCCAAATTCACCTCCTCACGTCTTTGGTTGTGTAGCATTCATACACCTCCATAAGCATCAGTGCACCAAGTTATCTCCTCGAGTGTTGCGATGTGTCTTTCTAGGATATGTTTCTTATCAAAAGGGGTACCGATGCTATCATCCTCCAACCCAACGAAATTTTATTACATTGGATGTAGTTTTTCATGAAGACTCGACATATTTTTCTTCTGAGCCTGAACTTCAAGGGGAGTACCAGAAGGAAATTCAGACTCTAGACTATGATGATCACATCTTTGAAGATGTGGATGTTCACATCTCTGAAGAACTGGGTAACTTGGACATCTATGAAGAAGGGGAATTCTCTGAACCTGTTAATTAGGAAGTGGGTGAATTGGAGGTGGGTGGTATAACTTTGGATCAAAGTAGTGATGAACAACCAAAAACTAAAGTTGTGGCTCCACCTCCATCTAAGTCCCTTAAAGCATAGGCAACTGATACACCAAACCAATCACTTGTTGAGGATGTTCCTGAACCATCTAGAAAATAGCTACCATAGCGTCTCACCAAAGGTATCCCTAAACCCACATATTAACCTGAACTTTCTAGTAAATTTAAATATCCCATGAGTCATTATGTGTCTAACCATCATTTTTTAGAATCAAATCAGTCATTTGTAAATCAATTATCTACTATATCTATTCCTAACAATGTGCAGGAAGCCTTAGATGACCCAAAGTGGAAAGCCACTATGAATGAGCAGATGAAATCATTGCAGGAAAATAAAACCTAGGAACTTGTTGATTATCCACCGGGAAAGAAACCAGTTTGATGTCAGTGGGTTTATACTGTGAAGTACAAAGAAGATGGTACAATTGAATGCTTTAAGGTGAGACTGGTGGCAAAATGGTACACCCAAACCTATGGGATCAATTATACAGAGGCATTTGCACCTGTAGCTAAAATCAATACAGTATGAGTCTTGTTGTCTCTAGCTGCGAACTTGGGTTGGCCATTGCAACAGTTTGATGTGAAGAACACCTTTCTACATGGAGGGTTGTCTGAAGAAGTCTACATGGAACTCCCACCCGAATGCATGATACCAAAAATACATTATCGAAAGGTGTGCAGATTGCAAATGTCACTATATGGGTTGAAACAATCTCTGAGGGCATGGTTTGGAAGATTCACAAGGTCTATGAGAGCCTTTGGTTACTATCAAAGCAATTCAGAACACACTTTATTCCTAAAGAAATAGCAGGGTAAGATCATTACACTTATTGTGTATGTTGATGACATGGTAGTTACAGGAAATGATCCTGAAGAAAGGATTTCTCTACAGGGTTACTTGTCCAGAGAATTTGAAATGAAAGACCTCGGTCCCTTGAAATATTTCCTAGGGATCGAAGTGTCTCGATCTGATAAAGGGATCTTTCTATCTCAAAGAAACTATGCCTTAGACTTGTTATGGGAAACTGGTATATCAGCATGTCAACCAGCTGATACACTAGTCAAAGAAGGATTGAAGTTATGTATTGATTCTAATTAGGTAGCAGTTGATAAAGGAAGATACCAGAGACTCATAGGAAGATTGATGTACTTAGCACACACAAGGCTGGACCTTGCTTATGCATTGAGTATTGCTAGCCAGTTTATGCATAATCCTAGAGAGCAACATGTGAATGCAGTTATGCGCATTTTGAGGTATCTAAAGTCTGCTCTTGGAAAAGGAATTTTATTCTCTAAAAAGGAGGATTATCAAAGTGTGGATGCATATATTGATGTTGATTGGGTTGGAGCTGTAGATGATAGACGTTCTACTTAAGGTTATTTCACCTTTGTATGAGGTAATCTCATTACATGGAGAAGCAAAAAAAGAGTGTTGTTGCACGATCAAGTGCGGAGGCAGAATTTAGAGGTATGGCACTTGGAATATGTGAGGCATTGTGGCTAAGACTTCTCCTAAGAGATTTGGGTTGTCCACGTAGGTAGCCAATTCAACTATATTGTGACAATAAAGCAGCTTGTGATATTGCTCATAATCCGGTTCAACATGATCATACAAAGCATGTGGAGGTAGACAGATTCTTCATTAAAGAGAAGTTGGATGAGAAGATTGTGGAGCTGCCTAAGATTCGATCAGCGGATCAGTTGGCTGATATTTTCACCAAATTAGTTTCAAGTCGAGTGTTCTCAAAGTTTTTGGGCAAGTTGGGCATGTGTGACATCTATGCACCAACTTGAGGGGGAGTGTTGCGATATTGGATTGATTCTTTTCTATCTTGATATCTGACTCTTTCCTAAACTGATTACTGATTCTTTCCCAAATCAATACTCTGATTCTTTCCTAAACTAATTTCAGACTCTTTCCTAAATCAATAAGGCACTCTTTCCTAAATCAATAAGGCACACAGCTTGATTGTAGGATCTAGAATATGTATATGTACCTGTACAGTTTCATAGTAAATTAAGTGAATGAAAAATATTCTTCTCAATTTCTGATTTTGAAGTCTTTCAAATGAGATGAATGATCTACAGACTTTCACTTAACACTTTTCCTCTTTGATGATTTAAAATCCTAAATACATTCCTTCATTATGTAAGCATTCTCTGTTTTCGTATGCACAGGACATAGTTTTCATTTTATAAGCAGACTTTATTGGCTTTTTCGTATGCACAGGACACATTTTTCATTTTATACACATAGGAGTTGCCACATAAAACTCCATGTATAGGTCTATATATAACTTTCTCAACCAATTTATGAATATGTTTCTTCTTGATACCATATTTGAGACTAATTTCTTATTCGTGAATAAATTCCTTATTTTTATTTAAACTCTACATTTCTTATTCGCGAATAAATTCCTAATTTTTTTTTAACCTCAAGCACATTTGTGATACTGATAAGCTACACAATTATATTTTTTATCAAGCCCTCTAAAATTAGGTTAATTTGAGAATACAAATAGTTATTTTATAAATTTAGAACTCTTAATTTAAAGTTAATTTTACTTTTTATCCTATTTTTATTTTTATTTTATGAAATTAAGATCAAATTCACTCTATAGTTCATATAACCTGACTTAGAATTGATTTCTAAACTACATTAAAATTATTTAATCATAATAGTTTACATATTTTACACCATCAAGTTTTACAAATGATTCATTTCAATGCTCAGCCTCTAATCATGTGAATTGACTAATATACGATGGGTAAAATATCACATGTATACATAAATGGGATTTGAAAGTCTAGGCATGTTTGTTTGCTGGAATTGACCTAGAATTGGAAAATAGGAATTGGTGAATTGGTATAGGCCAATTCTAATTTTGGTCCAAAATGAGCATTTTGCAATTGTACCTCAAAACCTGGAATTAGAATTGAGACATGGAATTGGAATTGAGAATTCAATTTTGAGAAGGGAAACCAATTCCTATTTTTCAATTCTAGGTCAATTCTAGCAAACAAAATAAGGATCATAATATTATACTACTTTCTATGAAACATTCAATTACATAAATAAACTAATTTACAAATTTTCATATTTCAATTGTCTTAGGTGGATGAATAAGTGTGTTGCGTATTGGTATAATAGTCAAGCAATAGGGCCTTAATCGTACATGCATTGACATAAAAAATTTGTTACCTAAAATGGCTTTGATATTTAATAAATCTTTAGTAATTTTTTAAAAGTACTCAAAAAATATATGCATGAATATTTAAACAAATATTTATAGCTTTGAAACCATATGAAGTAAGAAAAATGTTCAACTTATTATCTTATTGATATTTAGCTTAATTTATATAAGTAGGATTTTATTAGTTATTTGTTTTGATAGTAGTACAACTGTATAGTAACTATCAATGTAATAAAATTGCCTATGCTTATACTAACAAGAATTAAATTATAAAAACTAGGAGATGAAATTGATGAAAGAAAAAGATCAACCTTTTAACAATATTAAAATGGGATTGTTATTAGCTAAAATTGAACCTAATAAAATATAATATATATATTTAATATATTTATATAAGGAAACTGTTATGCCCATAATATGCAACTATGGATTTGCTAAATGAGCACTATAAGCCACCTAGATTTATGTACAATAGTGTAAGTAAAGTAGAAGAACCTAACTCAGTAATAAATATGACTAGTACAAGATATTTGTGATAAATATTCTTGAGCTCATGAATTGAAAAATTAATCAAAAAATACAAGAAGGGTTGATATGAATGTGATGTACAAGAAAACCTAATCGATTCTCATTGAGGGTGCATCTAAAATCCATTTTATTGCTATCTGTAAATCAAAATCTATTGGATATAGTTTATAAATGTAAACCTATAAGTACATCATAATAATACTATAATAACATTACTATAAAAGTAAAGGATATTATATGAATCTAGTTTTGGGGAATCGGGTGTGTTTTCCTAAGAATATGGGGGGCTTGTCCATCCATAATATGGAGTGCAACATGTTCCTTTTGATGAAACAACTTGGGAGGAGCTAGAAATAAGATATAATGATTGGACCAAGATTATTCATAATAAATACTTAAGTGGGTATTCCTATACTCAAGATATGATGGTTGATGAGAGACCTATGGCCTCTTTCTTTGTCAAGGTCTTCATTGATCTTTGAGAAACGGATGGAAGATCCTATTTTGGGATGATTGGTGGTATATAAATTCCCCTCTAGAGGATGATTCTGTGTTTGGTCATTTTTGGGAGTCCTATATTAGGATATTTCATAGATGGTTGGTGGATTACAATTAGATTATTCAATATTTTCAGAAGTTTTTGCATATTCCCCTTTTTAGGTTTGAGGACCTCTTAATGTGGTCTCAAAATTTGGATTGAAACTTCTCTATATCTTCATGATTCAAGTTGAATACTAGAGATCTCTTTCCCAACCCTTATTGGGGGCTAGTTTGGAACCACGAGATCATTCCAAAGATCAATATTTTCTTTTGGCTATTGATTGAGAACAAAATTACGAGTATGGATAACCTTTACAAAAGAGGCATGGTTATTACCAATCATTGTTATTTGTGCTTGAATGATGTTGAAGATGCTTCCCATATCTTGTTCATCTATTCTTTTTCTTGGGACTTTTTTGCCTACATTTAGAATCCGTGGTCTCTAGACTGGGTTTTCGCTAAATCCTTTGTGGATTGTTGGACTCAATGGATTTATCTTTCTGTTAATCATTCTCTTTTGTACATTTAGAGTTTAATGTTACCTCATATTGCATGAAGTCTTTGGAAAGAAGAAAATAAGTGGATCTTTATGGATAACATTTCTAATGCTAATGTTGTTGCTAATAAGATCCATCTAGGTATCAGAGAAAGCTTCTCAGTTATTTTTAATGATGTTACAGTGTTTGGTTAGATATTTATCCTTGGTTGGTTGATCTAGAAATTTCTTATAGGTGGAAGATAACCTTGGATATCTCCAAGTTGTTGTTCAACTTGAAATGTTCGAGAGATGGGATCAAGTTGTGTCCCCTTCCCTTGGGATGGGTTAAAATCAATACAAATGGGGCGATGAAGTATAATCCCTAACATAGAGGATGTGTGTGAGTGGTGAATGATAATAATAGTATGTTAGTATCAGTGAAGGCCCTCCCTCTGGTTACCTAGAAAAACTGCTTTTCCAAGGCCTTCACAACCTATGTCGGGATCAAATTGGCTAAAGAGAAAGGGTTAAGAATGGTCTTGTTAGAATGTGACTCCCTAAATATTATTAATTGTATTAAGGGTTCATCCTACCGTAGTTGGTTGATTGAACCCATCATTGAAGGTTTCCTTATGATTCTTAGGGACTTTGATGATTATAAAATATCACATATGTACTATGAAGGTAATAAGGTTGTGGATAATTTTCCAACATTGTAGTTGGCTTGTTTAATAGAAAATAATAGAATATTTATGAACAGATCTCGGTGTATCTCTATATATTACTCTAAAATGATTATGTTCCACAAGAAGTAAAAGAGGCTTTTAGAAATCATGGAGGATTATGTGTTACACAACATCATTGATAAGATATCATTTATGTGCGAAAAGCTAAAAAAATTGATAGCTCTTTTCATTATCTATGTCTCAGTTAGTTTAGTTTTATCTATATAACAGATTGTGGTGAATTGGGATTTTTTTAAAATGGGGGGAGAAAAGAACTGTTTGGAGTCCATTATTTATGAAAACTGGAAGAATAAGAAAGTAGTGTTGAGTGAGCTCGTGATAGGGGGATTGACTGGTTATATAGAGAAGCTTCATAGTGTTGATGCCCTTGTTACTAAGAATTGTATTCATGGGTGGAAGAAAGTTGTTCTATGTGTCTGTGGTTTTCAGTTTGTTGTTAATGAGGAGCTGTTGGCTAAGGTGTCCCACACTGTAATAATGGGAACCAAATTCGTTAGGGATAAGAAATGTGCTACCACACCGATGGAAATGTTTTTCATGCTAAATGGAATTGAGAAGGTAAGGAAGAAAAGAAAAATGGGTGGGAGAGAACAACTCTTTTAAATCCTTGGAAGTATGTCTCAGAGGTTATCATGTGGCACATCACTCTAGACAAAAAATTATGCAACTTATTCAAGTATCACTTCGTCATTATGAATCACTTTTGACATTAAAAATGTATTTATTTTCCCTTTTTTCTTATCTCTTTCTTTGAATAAAACCATTATAGCTCATGAGAAAATTTCTCCCTCCCCTCTTCTCCATAAGGGCTCAATCTTGTTAATTGTGGAGTGTTGTGGAGTGTGCCAAGGCTCTTCATTTTGAGAGGAATCTGATAGTTAAGATTAGTATAAATTATAAGAAGAATGTATGTATCCATAATGGGGAACCTCTTCTAATGATGATGTGGATTCTAATTGCGATGACGTCTTTCATATATAGAAGAAATAGGGTCCTTTTCGTCCAATTCTGTAATACATATCCCCACTAGTAGAAAAATAATTGTTTTATCTAAGAGGATATGATTAGGGTTTCCAAGTTGAATGTTAAGGGAAAAAATGATATTTTGGGGCCCCTTCTGTTAATGTCGACAAGAAAACTACTAAGAGGAAAAATGTTTCTCATATTGACTTGGGTGTGCCTATGGAGGATCTCAGTTTTAATTTTCTTACACCTACTTATGGTGGACGGGTTACCCCTAAGGATATGGCCTCCTCGATTCCCAAGAATATTATTATTCATAATAACTTGAGTACTTAGCAAGATAACCAGAATGCCTTATTTACCTAGATTATTCAAGAGATCAATAATCTTAAAGATAAATTCATTCCATCTAATGGTAATATTGATGATATTATTGCTAATATGAAAACCATGGATAGTGGGATTAAAGACCTCAAGAAGGACTACGCTAAGCACATTAAGGCTCTATAAAATGACTTTTACAATATCCATGATATTTTGAGTCTACTAATGGATTTGAGTAAGTCTTCCACGGACAATAATGGTGATGGTTTCTATAGACTCGGTGAACAGCCTGAGTTTCTTCATGTCATATCTAAGGGAAACTCTTTCATTAGTAGCACTAAGATGGTCAAGAATACTAAGGCTATGGATTTTATTACTCAAAAGAGATACAGGGCTCCTTTAGAGGATGTGAAGGATGATTTGGATGCTACTGAGAAGCACCTACATGGTCCTATGATGAGGCTCTACAAAAAGGATAAGGGTATGACCCTTTTTTTATAGCACCATTAGGAAAATTAAGAGTATTAATGAATATATCATATAGAAGAATGATAATTTGGTAAAAATGCTATAGTTTTGTCATCAAGTCCATTTTTTGGATTCTGGTTGTGATTTTGTTGGGTTGTGTTTCCCTAGTTTTTTGTGGGCTAGATTGCATTTATTTCTCTGGTGCATCCTAGATGGATGTTGTTTAAGGCTATAAACATATCTCTTTTGTTGAATTTGGGTTTCAAGTCCCTATAAAATGAGTTTTCCCCTTTAATCAAAACTATATAAGATATTAAGTCTTGATTTTTACAACAACATTGAAGCCCCTGCAGAAAAACACACCCAAAGAGAACAAGAGGTAGAGAGACATATAGAGAAACTATCTAAACAATATTATTCATTAGTGATGAGCTCTAAATTTATTGAGAAGTGGCACAGATTATAATTTCAATCCTCAGTCTCAGAATCATGGTTTATCTTCACTATTCCTTGATCCTATTCAATATCATGGCCTTTTTTTAATTTCTCTTTTATTTTTATCTGACTTGACCTGAACTCCATAATATTCTTATAATATCATATGTGACCATGGACAAAGAACTAATAGCATTCCCAAAATGTTCTTTAAAATTTGCAAAGGAGACAATGTTTTCCTCCATCTCCATCACTCTACTTTTTAGGTCTATAGGAATCTAATTCCTATCCAATAACATGGGAATCAAAGGTTAAAATACAAAACTATACATCTAGCTAACTGTATATTTATTTATTGATTTTGGAATACTATCACACCTAAAATTATTAAGATAATATAAACATTTTATCCTTTCTATGGAAATCAATTACGAGTTCCTATGTCTAAAAATAAGGATTAACAATAATCAACAGTAGATATTCACTATGAAAGTGAAAATAGAAATAAATTACCATATACAATAACTTATATTCTTATATTTATCTTTCATAACATTTATTTTTTCTTAAAAACATCTATTTTTGGCTGCTTTTTTAATCAAAAACATTTATTTTTTATCTCGATGACATTTATTTTCGTTGCAAATATAGACATCTTGATATTTGTAGGTGTTTCATATTGCGAGCTAAATTTAGAGGCCTAATATTAGAAATCATAAAGAGTAGAGAAAATGAAAGAATCCAAGTATGAGTGCATGAAGGAAGTTACCAAGATCACCAAGAGGGAGAGAGGGATAGAGAAATTTCTCCAAAGTATCAACCCAAAAGATCTCCAAAGTACTCCAACAACAACAATAAATCAAATATTTTTTAAAGGGGAAAAGCAAAGAAAAACCCCTTGTGTATTATGAATGAGGCTCAAATCCTAAAGAAGAAGAGAGAAATGGAGTACGAAGCTCATTACAATATGGAGAGAAAGAATGAGAAATGAAGGAGAAGTGAAAGAATAGAGAAGATTATTCAACAAGTGTGTGAGAGGCATCTCTTAAATAGAGATGAGTGGAGGAGTTTGCATTTAACTCCCATATTCTATGAATGCCACATTCATATTGTGTGTGAAAAATGTGAGATTCCTCTTAAGGAGGAATATCTATTTTCCTTATTAAAGGAATTACAAAATAGTGACATGTCCTCCTACTTGGACTAGAGGACAAATACAAATAAGGATACCTTGGTTTATCCTTTAATTACATAGTTTCAACCAAGGAAAGATTAAATTTTAACACCCCACTTTAATCTTTACTTGGGGAGTTTACAACAAGGGAATTAAACCCAATTTTTACAATGAGAGTGAAATGTCTCTTTACAAAATCTGCAACTTGGTCTTCAATATAGGGAAGAGATTTTATTTTCTTGATCCAAGTCTTGATGTAAACTTCTTGAGGTAATAGGACATGTGAAGAGGAAATGATTCCATAAGTGGGCCTTGAAGATTCACCTGAAACAAAGAAACATAGAAACACAAACCAAGGAACCTATCCACAAGAAGAATATCATCTAATATTCAAGTTAGTGTAACTTTGAAACTATAATATCATAAAATATATTTAAGGAAATGCATGAGATATCATCAAATAAAGGAGCTAAACATGAAATCAAGATAAATGAAAAGGTCAAGGTACCAAAAAGAACAATCATCCTCTCATCTCAAAATAAATATGCTAATGCAGAAATGAGGCATGCATCAACATTGCATCAATCACATGGATATAGAAAGTCCATTAATGAGTTATTGCAAGTGAATGGGTAGCTAATCCATAACCTGCATGACTCGCGATCTAAGCAATGAAGAATGCAAACTAATCACATTAGTAAGGTTGAAAAGAAGACTGAGGGAGAAGAAACCATAATCAGAGTAGAACATATATCTCAAGCACCAATAAGTATTTGAATTGATTAGCCAATCATGACTATACTTATGAACCATAAGCAATGAACCATTAAGGAGATGATAATTTAAACCAACATTAAGATTTACATAAATTGAACTAAGGATTAAGAGAGAGAGACCCATGTACCATATACCTGCCTATCATATGAGAAATCTAACAAACTTCAAGAAGGATTTCAAGAACAACATCTTCACCAAAAAAAATCAATGGAACAAGTTGATAAACATCAACTAAAGTAAGTGCATCCATTGCATCTTACAGATGGAACAAGTTGATCAACATCAACTGAGTAAGTGCATCCATTGCAACTTACTGATGGAACAAGTTGATAAACATAACTGAGTAAGTGTATCCATTGTATCTTACAGATGGAACAAGTTGATCAACATCAACTGAGTAAGTGCATCCATTGCAACTTACAGATGGAACAAGTTGATAAACATCAACTGAGTAAGTGCATCCATTGCAACTTACAGATGGAACAAGTTGATAAACATCAACTGAGTAAGTGCATCCATTGCATCTCACAGATGGAACAAGTTGATAAAAATCATCTGAGTAAGTGCAACCCATTGCATCCTACAAATGGAACAATAGATCAAAAGGAACTCATAAAGGATACAATAATAGATCATATTAAATATGAGAGCAATTAATTGTAAATATTGAATTAAACCATAGGAAGGCAAAGTAGAATGATTACTTGAACAAATTAAACACTTATCAATGTATGAAGGACATAAGAGAACAATTTATAATACTAAAGAAAGGAATACCCCCTGAAGATGCACCATATCACTAAAAAGGCCTAGTAACATTATGATGAATTGTAAATGCATGACAGGATGCATTACCATTATCTTCCTTAGAAGGTTGGTGATTTTGATTCATGTGTCTATTATCCTTTTTCTTTTTAAAGCAATTATTAGTAACATGACCATCTTTCCCACAGTAGGTGCAGTGGGGTCTTTGATGATTTGAGTTATGATTATTATGATTTTTATTATGAGAATAATTATAAGAGGTATTATTATTATGAGTATGTGATTAAAAAGTTTGATTTTGAGCTTTAGATACAAAAGCATGTTCAAAAGACTTAATAGTACCAAATTGTAATAATTTATCCTCCTCTTGATGTAACAAATTTTGAAAGATAGCATAAGTTAAATGAGGAGCTAAAGTAGGAATTGCAAGCTGAGAATGAATATTAGTGATAAATTGCTGAAATCCCTTAGGAAGACATTTCTTTAAGATAATATTAATTAATCTAATATCACTTAAACTAACATTAACACCACTTAGTTGAGTTTTAATTGCATCAAACTTAAGTAAAAATTCATCCATATTTTTAAAATCATTATACCTTAAGTCCTCCAAGTTGTCTTGGAGTTGAATCTTACGAGATTCAGATGAGCTGTCATAAGTCTATTGCAAAATGGTCCACGCTTCATGAGCTTTGGTGCAATTTCCAATAAGGACATATAGATCAGGAACAATGGATAGACCAATCAAACCAAGAGCTTCTTCATTTTTTGTTTTCCATGCATCTTTTTCTGCTTGTGAAGCAGAGGTAGCTGGTTCAATGGAAGCATTTGTAGCAACTTCAAGAAGGTGTTTAAAATGAAATAGAAATGAAAAATGTGTTTTCCATTGATGATAATTAGAGCTATTTAGTTTGATTTTAGGAATAAGAGTAGACATGTTGAAAGTGGCAAGACAATGATATCAAAATGAGATTAATTATGGACTTGATCTCTTTTAAAAACAATTAAAAATTTATTAAATGCTTAAAAAAGAGCTAGAATTGATAAAAAAATATTAAGAGTGAATAAGCGAATAAATAGATATATGGAACAATATTTAAATAGGTAAGAAATATAAGAAATAAGTAGATTGATATCCGTTTAAATTTTTTGATTAAGAGATTAAATTTAACGATTAAACA
>MU225344.1:1021707-1083419 GCA_018584345.1 Thuja plicata
AATTTAAAAGTTTAAACAAATATGATTAGAGAACAACCAAAGAATATAAGGATAAGTGAAATAACTAATGATAGAGCTGAATAAAGAAGAGAATATAATAGACAATTATTAGTGTTGCAAGAGACCTACAAAAATAGAGAAATATGTTATAAAAATAGATGTAATAATAACTTGAAATGAAATGATTAAACTGCAACAAAATTATTAAAATGCAGAGATATGAGTGTTTCAGAAATAAAGTCCTAGTGCGGGGGCCATATCTCCCAAATGAACCATTGGATTTGGCTAAATTTCAAATATGTGATGTAAAACCTAATTAGCTGCAACTCCACCAACGCAATTGATGATATTATGTATAGTTTAAAAGTTCTTAAATACTGAGTGTAGGTCTATAAAACTGTCTTCAAAATGACAGGAAGAATAAAAGGATTAAAATATAGAGACAAAGGAATATATAAGGTGATAAAAAGGAGATAAGAGTTAGAAATCAGATATATGAATGAGCCAAACAAGAATAACCCTGCAATTAAATACACAACAGAGATGCCAAAAAGGAAAAGATATATCACAGCAAGGTAAAAGATATATGAAGAAGTTAATAAATCTGAATCAAATAGAGATAAAGATATAAATTAGATGTTGATAATGATATTGAAATTAGATGACCTCTGATAAATAATAGAGATATGTAAAAGGATGAGCTGCACAAAGCCACATAGATTAGAGAAAAAATATATGTTTAAACCTGCAGAGATAAATAAAAACAGAGATATATATAGAGATATGATATAAAAGATGAATGTAAATCCTGCAACAAGAATGTTAGAAACTGATTTTAATATAGATTTAAAGTTGAAATATAGAATAGGCTAACTGTAAATCCCTTGTGGTTTGCCCGACAGAGGGTATGTTAGATTTAAATAAAACTTGAAATGAGATGAATAGAGCTTAGATCTGGTGGCAAGCCGTCCAAAACTAAGAGGTTAGATTGCAAAAAAAGTTAGATTTAAAAGAATAATGAAAAAGATGTTAGATTGCAAGAAACAAATGAAGGAAAAACCTGCAAAACAATGGTTAGATAACAAAAAAATTTCTTTCTCCTTCACAACTGAAATATTCTTCAACTTCCCCTACATGCAACACTCAACAAACAAGGATTAAATGTGCTCTGATACCATGTTAGAAATCCTAAAGAGTAGGGCAAATGAAAGAATCCAAGTATGAGTGCATGAAGGAAGTTACCAAGATCACCAAGAGAGAGAGAGGGATAGAGAAATTGCTCCAAAGTATCAACCCAAAAGATCTCCAAAGTACTCCAACAACAACAAGAACTCAAAGATTTTTGAAAGGGAAAAAGAAAAGAAAAACCCCTTGTGTATTATGAATGAGGCTCAAATCCTAAAGAAGAAGAGAGAAATGGAGCACAAAGCTCATTACAATATGGAGAGCAAAAATGAGAAATGAAGGAGAAGTGAAAGAATAGAGAAGATTATTCAACAAGTGTGTGAGAGGCATCTCTTAAATAGAGATGAGTGGAGGAGTTTGCATTTAACTCTCATCTTCTATGAATGCCACATTCATATTGTGTGTGACAAATGTGAGATTCCTCTTAAGGAGGAATATCTATTTTCCTTATCAAAGGAATTAAAAAATAGTGACATGTCCTCCTACTTGGACTAGAGGAAAAATACAAATAAGAATACCTTGGTTTATCCTTTAATTAAATAGTTTCAACCAAGGAAAGATTAAATTCTAACACCTAACAAGGAATTAATAATGATGCATACTTTATAATTTATACAACAACCTATTTAACACTGACTGAATGCTGAGAGATGAGGGTGAACTAGCATAAACCAAAACTCTTACATAGATAATCAAATATCAATGTTATCCACCACACAAATTATTTAGTGAAAAATCAAATAAAATAATAACACATGGATGCAAAGATTTTTATACGTGGAAAAGCATAATTGGGAAAAAATGGTGATAATTTTGTCACGAAGATATATCATTGATATATAGTGTGATTAAAAAGATAGTAGGATATCACTACTCTGAACTTGTAACCAGAGGTTCACTACCAATACAACACCAAATATAGATAGGAGCTCATTTCTTCAAACTAAGGAATAAAGGATCATGACCAAAGTATAAATCTATAGAAAATAATTTTTGCACCCAAGAATCACTATACTAGGGCTAAGGTACATCTAATTCTCTATAGAAGATAAAGAGAAATTATATTGATCATGCAGTTTTCCAACACAACTCTGTCAACTTCAACAACACATTGTCTTTGCCTTTACTTCTCTATCATACTTACAAAATAAAAACCTGAAAAACTAAAATCTAGAAGACATGGTCCATGAACATATTAAGCATTTCCCAATACCAAATTCATAATCACCTAAATAAATTTTATATGTTGAGAAGGATGAATAACTAAAAGGGGGGTGAATTAGTTATTCCCACACACTTTATAAAAATTTTACTTTGTTGGTAAACTTATAGAAAATAACAATATAAACTTTTGATCTATCTTTTAATCACATAAAACATTCATAACATATTTAAACAAGAAAGAAAAAGAAAATAAACACAAATAACACCAAAATTTACATGGAAACCCAAAGTGAGAAAAACCGCAGAGAGGTAAATTCTTGTCAAATGACAACACTAGTTAAGGTGATACCAGTTAAGGTGATTTTAAAAAAGGCTTAGTACTAGTTTTTCTCACTAATGGTTGGCTCACTATTGATTGGGATAACTACCCTTAGATATAAATATAGCTAACTATCAATACAAATGGGATAACTCCAAGATAGATATGCTCACTTCAATAATATATGAAAAGTGATTGAACCACCACTAAGATCACTATCACCAACACACTACAATCTATAAATGATATATCAGTCTACTACCATTTACATCCATGTGTTATCACCAACACATAGATCTCCCATAAATATATGCACATTCATTTGGCCTATAAGCCACACAAACAAATGAAATCATCACTCTTCTTATACTTTTTTATGTCATCAACCATGCCAGACATAACCGTTTAAAATAGGTCACACCAAGACATTCCCATGGTGCTAAGGAATGAAATGTGGACCACATTAATCAATCAAACATGACTCGAGTATCAAAACACACAAGACCAGCTACAAATCTTTTGGTACTAATACATAGAATGAAGATGTTACACATTAGTTGTTGGGATAAAAACATAAATGAACATACTGCAAATAGAAATTAACCCAAATAATTGATCCACGATATGTTGCAAAAAGAATATAACCACCACCGAAAAGGAAAAAAATAGACATAATAAATACACCCTTCACTGAACTCCTATACCGATACACCAAGGATATCAACACCCATCAACTGATAAAACCAAAACACACATATATAAAAGATATGTACTCATTATTCCCCATACATGAAACATATAGGAGAATTAGTATTCTCTCTCTCTCTCTCTCTCTCTCTCTCTCTCTCTCTCTCTCTCTCTCTCTCTCTCTCTCTCTAGAGTGGTGCAATGAACCCTTGACTGTCACTATGCAATGTTTTGAGTTTGTAATAACTAGATTGATCATAGAGGATCATCCTATTTTGGTTGTGGATCCATTTGTTTGGTCAAGGATCTCTTAGGCAATCTTATGAGCCTAGAGATGCCTTAGTCCATTAGGATCATCTATTTAGACTTAAGTTTCTTTAAGTATGTTTTTATGCTTTTCTGAGTCCTAGGTGTTGACCTCATTGGATTCTTGTGATTTTGGTCATATTATAGTAAGTTGATGGGTTAGGATCCAATTGAAATGTCTTTGAGTGCAAAAAGACAAGAAATTGACAAATGTTGCAAAAGATGTAAAAAACAAGTTGCTCATGCAACTTCCGAAAGTTTCTCAAGAGTTGCAAGATGGAAGCCCAATAGTCATAGGGTATTTTGGATAGATTTGACTTCACATATGAAGTGTTTTTAAGTGATTATTTTGAACCAAGATGGTTAGAGGTTCTGTATTGGAGTTTTGATGCATTTGGAATGGAAGATGAAGAGTTTTCTAAGCGTTTCTGAACTAAATGGTCATGTATGGTGTGATATTTGCAAACCAAATTGATATTTTGAAGGTCCTTTGTGTTAATGTTACTTTCCAGTTAATTTGAGGTTGTTTAGTTTTTATTTGAGGTATGTTTGATTAAGTTTTCTAAAAGTAGTCCAGGAAGAGGCTTGTTAGAAGCTCATTTCTCTAATGGAGTCCTAACTTGCATTTAGTTTAGTGGAATTCACTAAGATTATGTAAAATGAAATTTAGGATGGTAAAGTTAAGCATTCAAAAAGCTCAAAAATGATTGGAAGGGTAAAGCCCTTATGCATCAAGCCCTAGGCTGAATATCTCAATGTACTTAGTCTAGAATGAATGTGAATGAGTTGTTGTGTTGAAAAGGTAGAGTAGTTGAGTGAAGTAAAGGTGGATTTGAGTTTTCAAGAGTTACTTGAGGAGGTCTAAAGCACTGTATCAATTCCATGCACCCAATTCTTAGTAGTTTCTTTGATATCTAGGCCTAATTTGACTAATTAGGTCTGCGAAGTTTGTGAGGGTTGGTGTTTTTGGAGTGGATTTGGAACCTAAGGCTTTGGGGATCAGTATAAATTAAAAAATGGTATCTAAATCTATCCTTATTTTTATAAAAGGTTATCAGGAGGAAAATTTAAGCCCCAAAAACCACTTGGAAAGACCTACAAGGAATTCTAGGACAGTCCTAGATAGGTACTGTACAATAGTTGTAGAATCAAACCAAGGATTGATTCTCGGTCCTTATAACATAAGGAATGTGTCCCAATAGAAATTTAGGGTTGGGGAAGTCACTAGTGAAGACTTCTAGTTTGTGGCTTGAAATATGGCAAGCGACCCTAAAGCACAAAGTTTCAAGATTTTGAATTGAATAGTATTCAATTGGGAAAGGTCAGTAAGGAACTCTACCACCTTGAATAGGTAGTAGGCATTGTGTAAAAATGGATCAAGGATCCAAGGAGAGAATAAATTGAGTTAGGTGGCTTGGGGAAAAGAAACGAACAAGTCAACACTTCTTGTTGTCACCTCTGCATTAGAGAGAGAGAGAGAGAGAGTACAATTTATTATTTTAAAAAAATTAGTATTTTAGAAACTAGATTCAGAGTACTACAATTTTTATATTTTACGCATCTTATTTTGAGTGCATGGCCTTCAAATTCCTGTTCCAAGTTCAGGTTTACCTGATTTAGGAAACAATGTGTCAACGTATACCCCCCTTTTTGGTCAACAAATTAGTGCCCATATCCATTTATATAATGTATTATGACATTTTTTTTTGTATGTATAATAAAATAATATATAAATACAATATAATTTATTATATACGTGACAAAGAAATTTGTAGAATCTTTTCTCCCAAATATTTTTAAAGGTGAACCCACATCTAAACCTAGCTCGCAATTCAAATTTAAAACCAAACGAAAAAAATTAAATGATTGTCATTGTCAGTTAGTCATCTATAAATTTATACAAGGGATAACAGAAGGATTCAAAATTTATTGTTTCCGTATTAGCGATGAGAAATAATCATAATATCTGATATTCATTTTGACTAAAGATCTTCATGATTGAAACCTGATCAATATATTTCTAGTGACGATTCATGATTCTAATAAGGCCTAGAAAATGTAACATGACAATAATGATATTATTCAACCCTAACCAAATGGTGTGATTACCTAAGATTTCTTTGAGATGAGACAATACAGATAAATGAGTGGATGGAAATAAGATATTATTGTCGGCTTACATTCATCTTGTTAGGCCTGGCTCTGCCTTAAAATCAAATCATGATGTGCTCACAACAAAAAAGTCATGCCATAGTCAAGATATATATATCATGACCACAACAATTTCAAATCCAAACTTCTTTGACACAATAATCAAATCATTTCTTATTAGTTTCATCCTATTGTTCTTTTTGACCTGTCAGAATTCAATCAATAATACCTCACATAATGTATAAGATAAACCTATGTTTTCATAGATGTAGCATCTAGAGACATCACGTAGTCTCCCTGTGCAATTGCACACACTAACTCGTACCAAAACTTTTGATGTAACCTCTTGAACATAAATCAACATAACATGAACACTCTCAACCAACAAATACTAAGTTGACATCAATGTGAAGGTCAGAACTGATCAAACAATCATCAATTCATCATCAAACACATACTCATCACAACTTTTCATCACTTATGCGAACAACCTTCCCTGACTAAAATCTCTTTGCACTGTACTCTCATGATATTGTACCAGGTAGTTTTCTCATATTTATTAAAATAAAATTTATAATTAATTATGTATGAACTATTTTCAAGCAAATAAGCTTATTTTGCAGAAGACTTCAGCTAGTTTGTCTAGATGTTGTCCTACATCGACGAACGAAAGTCTCCTAATATGGTTTTATAGTCCTCTATTTTATGGGCTTAAACAACTTAGCCAATATGAGATGTCTTATGCTATCGATGATTCAAACTCGTTGTGGATTATAGCTGCTGTATGAGATCAAAATAAAATTGTAAGGAAAATATTTAGCCTTGTTCACAAAGCATTTTAATTTTTTTTACCAGTTTCCTCCTAACCTATGCTCAAATTAGACCTTTCAAGCAACGTATTTGCATTCATTGAGTTGCAAAGGATTGATAGATTTCCAATAAATATTATAGTTGCAATTGCCGATAAAACATGTGTATAACATGTGGAAGGTAAATGTGCAAGCAGTATGAATATGGTCTTATAGAATTCTATGAGTGCACGAGATGAATAAAATGTATTTGTTCAAAATGGTATTAACTGTAGTTGGAGATAATCGGGTAGAGCTTGGAGTAAGGCGAACAAAGGATTATGCAAGAATTTTGCAGTATATGAAGAAATTTCTCTGAAGTATCCAAAATATGGAGCTAATAGCCACACAAAATGATTGTATCAAGGAGATACAACCTCAATGAGTGACATAAAAAATGTGCACAAACAGATTTCGTGAAGAAATATTGTGAAACCTTGTAGGCTTCATCAAGTGTGCCCTAACATTTATATGCAAATAATGTAAAAATGAAAGGAAATATTCCTACAATAGAAGATACAACTAGGTAAATGTAATGGGTGGTGATTGTAGGATATTTATTATTGATGTCGTTCCACTAAATTCTAAAATTAAATAAATCATCAAAGTGTCCACTCCGCTATGAGCAAGCTTAATCTCTACTTTTTCTCCTCCACGCAGATGTATAGAAAAGTTACTATAATTTCCAGTGACAGGCAGTTGCAATGATCAAAAAATGGACATGGTAATCTATCAAAGCATAAAAATTTTGCTAGATGTTGAAGTCGCAAGGGCCTTGGTAAATGATCATAAATCATGGTAGCCATTTTTACAGATCTCAAAAAATTCAATTTGTACATGTACCGCATTGGGGAAATCCTGATGCTTACACCTTGAACTACATTTTGTTTGAAGATTCTAAATATTTTTTGGGCAAGTCTATTTTTAGAGGGGATAGGGAAATTTATCTTTAAAAGAGTGGAGAGTTTGCCTCGAGGAAGTGAAATTAAGCATTATCTCTTGGAAATGTATTTACTGGTAAGTCTAAGGGCTCTTCAAAAAAATTCATTTTTGGGTTCCTACATTTAAATATTTTTTGAGTCAAATATTCTTTGGGGTTTACCCTAAATACATTACAAAATCAAATATTATCCACTCTTCTTTTTAAAAAAATTTGCAATGGAGTGGTACAAAGAAAGAGCTTTAAATACATTATATATTATTCTTAACATTTATATCATTAATTTTTCTTATATATTTTTTAGTTTCTAAATAAATTTTAATATTTTAATTATATTTAGATCTTAAAATAATCACATTTATTTTTTTTATATATAAATATAATTATTCTTCAATTTTATAATCCTTATTTTATATTCATTATATACATTAAAAAATGTATAGCTAGTTTACGTTCTCCAAAACCAAACTATATTCAAAACCAAATTATTTAACTCTTCACATATCACTTAAGTTGATTTTCCAACTGTTGCCTTTCTTGCATCAAGAATATGTATTCTCAATAATATGGTGAGTAATCCGTGCTGCACTGGTCTAGTGTTTGTGGTGGGAGAGAAACAAAAGAATCTTCAGGAAACAAGCTTCTTCAGAAGTCTAGGTATGCATATTGGTGGAAAATATGTCTCAGAAATGGTAAATGCTCATGTAGAAAAGGTGAAGGCTCTCTCCTCGACCTTCACAACATTTGATAATGCAATTTTAAACAATTGGAAGCATATTTCTATTCTATTCAAAGGCGTTCTAATCTGTAGAATGCCCAAACACCAAATTTGAAAAGACATTAAATGGATACCCCCAGACTCCAATCACATTAAGCTGAATTTTGACAGTGCCTACAAAGGGAATGTAGGCAACTGTGGTGCGGGTTTTTCTCCGAGGAAAATAGATAAATCTCTCATTTTTGTAGCACACTATAAACTTCCTGTAGGAATCAACAACATGGTGGAAGTACGTGCATTATCATTTGGGATTAGAATGGATATTCGTCTTCGAGTAAGTAACTTGCACATCACAAGAGATGCTTTACTAATAATCTCCTACCTATCAAAGAAATCTATAGTATGTTGTGAGCTGTAATATGTACTTCAAGAAGTGCTTAAATTCCTCTCATTTTTCTCTTCTTACACCTTGTCGCATTGTTACAGGTAGGCGAAAAAATTAGCTAACAGGTTAGCTAACTTGGGTGTCGAGTGAGATGAGGTGGATTGGGAATCAGATTATGTGTAGGTAAAGTAAAAACCAAATACCAGACTTCCTAAGGGAGGAATGTTGTTAGCAACTCGAGCGAACGACCTAAGGTGGATATTGTTTGGGTAAAAATTTATCACATGTTGATCATTATACGATGCCCACTGTCAGGATTATGAGATGGATTGCATGCAAAGAACAAATTAAGGGATAAATGAATAATGATCATATCACATCCATACACTCTAGATCTTGAGAAGTGGCCAAGTTGTTAAAAACCAAAATGGGACTTTAAGAGTTATGAAGTGTGGAGTAAAGGTGTCAGTACTCGAAAAGGAAGGTTGCGTACATCCAGGAAAGGACAATTTTTACAATATAGTATCCAAGATAATCAATTTCACTAATAACATCACAGGGTCCCATTATTCTCCTAATCTGTAGAGCGTGTGGCATAAAGATTGAGGCCCCTTCACATTTATTTCTCGTCATGAAGACTAGAGCCGTCATGGACTATTTAATCTCATATTTCCATTCTGTTATTAGGTCTTCCTACTATAATTTATCATCCTAATTGGCTTTAGCAGGGGCGATTATGGATTAGACAGAGCTAAATCTTAGGATTTCTCTACAAATCAAGGAATGGGAACACCTAGTGACAAGAACATACTTCGAGACAGATAAAAATTTCTTTGAAGACACTCCCAGGTCACGTCATCAATGTAATCAGAGGCATTATTGGTGATGGTATCCTGCTACCAGATGCCCCAAGACACCTCTTACATACCTAGGTTGTCTCTAATTTTTTGTCAAATTGGTATGACATGCTTCTGGACTACGAAGTTTTTTTTCCAGATGGCCACTAAGCTATTGAAACCTGAATTTGCATCGGAAGGGGATCTCTAGGTGGTGATCAAAGGGTATCGGCTGCGTGCATCTAAGGCCTGGGTTGGGTGTCTCTTTCCTCTAGATCATTTAGAAAATAAAAAGAAGATTACGTGCCTGTACGATATTCTTAAGCTAGCTTGGAGGGACGTGATCTCCAACAACTAAGGAGCAAAATTATCAAGTGTATGGACATTCTACCCAGTGGGATGGTGGCGAATGCATTTTTTTTATTTGAGAGAATTTCCATTGTGATAGTGTTTGTGGAGCATGATGATATAGCATTGTATCCACCAACTACCACGACTCCAATATCCTCTGCAACATCACGTGTTGGTAGGGCTTCGGTGAAAGGTAAAGGTAAAGTGGGTGACAAGTAATTTTTGCCCATACAAACTTTTTTGTTGGGGGTCTACTCTTTAAAGTTGGTATAATGTTTTGGCATATTACGTATTTGCTTCACGAGGTTTGACACTTCTTTTTTATCCATCCGTTGATACCGATGTAATATTCATGCTCTGCATTTATGATCTACAGACACATTTTTGGGTGTAGCAAATGCTTTAAGGCATTTCCTTAGTTGCCTAATCAGTTTAGTGGGTTGGTTGTAAAGTTTTACTTGTATGGGCGAGGATAGAGGGTTTTCTTTCCTTCTTCTTTCCCTCTTGAGCCTTTGAAGCAGTGTAAATCTTATCTAAATATAATATATTTTAATGGCTTAGCCTTTTTTGCCTTAAAAAAAAAAAACTTTCAAAAACTTATAGATGGAAGTATTTTTTATTTTAATTAATGAAACAAGCTAGATCTAAAATATTCTAACATAAAATATATGACTAAAAAAATTCAAAAAGATGCAAAGGGTTAGGAGAAAATAGAATAAAAATGAATAACTAGACCATGACAAGTAACACTTCATTTATTGGTTCTAGAAGGTTAGATGGGATAAAAAGCCAACATTTCAATGATCAATAGTTCATGCAACTATACACAATATTGGTGCAAGCATCTAAGGAAAATGTAGTATAAGTTGTTTCAAGTTGCATGTAAATAAATTATCTTTATTAATGTGAAATTTAAGGCACAAATTTATGACAATCATAATCATAGATATCGACATATTATTCAAAATAATTATTAAAGTGCAACATATCATCAACAATTATAAAAATATCAATAACACTACGAGCGTATTAAAATATAGGGGTACCTATTGTCAAAAATGTTAGATATAACTCTGATCTTATCTTTTGTATAATTATTTTAATTATAATTTATTTTTTAAAAGTATAGTATATTTTAGTATTTGTGGATGGAATGAAGTAAGTTTTAAGCTCAAACTAATCAATATTAAAATTCTATATGTACAAATCTTAATCAAGCATATTCTAAAGCTAATAAATTTTAAATTTACACCAACCAACCTTTAATTAAACACATTGTGAGTGATACCTTATTCTAGAAGGTCCATTGCAATTTTATTTTATTTTTATTTTTTTTGGCGAAAAAGTGGCAAGCCACTTAAAATATATAAATAGTAAAAGCTGGTTCGAGAGCTCCTGGAGGAAAGAACCAGCAAGAAAACCTCCATTCCTTGCTCTAAATTACAATGAATAATTGAAAGTAAAAATTATAAAACTACATATTTTAGGGGAGAGTTTAGATATATCAACCAAGCACCATGGCATTAGAGCATCCTCGAAACACAATCTATACTTCTCCACCAGTTTTGAATGGTTGTATAAAGAACAACATGGTTTTCTCGAAATGACTGAAGAGAAGACTCAAATATGCATGGAGAAACAGAGGAGGAGATGGAGTGACAATCTAAACAACTCCACAAAAACAATTGTCAATTACCTTGGAAACTACTTCTCTTACTCTTACTCCAATATCTTTATCTTTAAAGTGAAAGACTAAGCTAACAAATGTTAGTGTGCTAAACCTGTAACAATGTAGGTATTCAACAAGATCATACAAGCTATCACCAATCCTATACTCAAGGAATGAATTATTTTCACCAAAATCTCAGACGCTTTCTGATAAGGACAAGGAGATGAAGCCAATGTAGATAACATGGCTTTTTGTGTCCACAGTTAGTTGACTTCAGCAAAGGCCATTGAAACATCTGTTAGCAATGGCCTTAAGACATCTTGTCACCAAGTATACATACACTGCCACAACAACCATCCTCTGAAATTCCCCCCCAACAACTGTCGATGAGCTCCAAAGGTTGAGAACATTGGCATATACAAGTTTCTTAATAATATAGACAAGATCGGGCAAGTCCAGAGTATGTTCAAATGGCAGAGAATTTACAGACAAGAAGAGAGCAGCAGTTTCTCTGACAGCACTAAAAGGCCACCGGATTATAGTTGCAGCAACATTATATTTGGACGATGAGTATATCTTGTGAATACGTGTCAGCTTCCCCTGCCCTGCCTTGCAATGGTACTGAACAGCTAGAATGATGTGCCATGGGCTTGATCCAACAGAGAACACTGTTTAAAGAACCTTGTGCTATGCACACAACTGTATCTGCTACTATTGATGATGGGTACATCACCATTTCGTACTCCACCAAACAGAGTTCGAGGACTAAGAAGGACAAAGCCACAGAAATATCATTAACATTCAAACATAATGGAAATATCATTAACATTCAATAACACAGCGATATCATCTTGAGAAATCTCTTGGTGTAAACATAATGGATTGGTGTTGTCTTGTTGAATTCCAGTGCACTGAGCATTAATTTCTCCCTTTGTAAAACTTCTACTTGAGAGAAGGCTTTGACTAAAATTTGAACGAAGTCATCAAGTACAGGAACAGAGACCTCCTCATACTTGTAGGCCGAAAGCGTAACAGTAATCCCAGCAAGCTGCAAATGAATTCTATAAGATATATCTAGTTAAAGGATCAAAAGATGTTTCTAAAGTAATTATTCGAATAATTGATCAATCTCATTCTTGATTCTGAATCTACTACCCTGAACACTGTAACTTGGAAGCTATCATTTCAACTTTATCAAGAACTATTTGGGAAGCTATCAAATGAATAACTATCAGACATTGAAGAAAACACATAAACTCCAACTGATTTCCACACAATCTTTAAAGGTTGATGTCTTTAATCACTTTCAATTTTAAATCTGGAAGATCATCAATCGATATGTTCATGCACAGAGACTCTATGTTAAAACCACCTAAACCCGTGTTGGCCAAAAAATCAGAAACCATGTTTCCCTCTCGGTACACATGAGATATCACGTAAGTATCAAATGTATCTAGTAATTTCCAAATTCTCCTCATAATATATTTAATTTTCCAATTAAAACTTTTTCTATTGATTACAACATTGACAATTAAAGATGAGTCCCCTTCTATATGGAGTTTGTTAATATTAGAATTTCTAGCAAGTTCCAAACCATATAACAAGGCATAAGCTTCAGCTAGATCATTAGTTCCATCAGGTAAAGAAATACATTTAAAAGATAAAACTAAACCTCTATGGTCGCGAAGGCACATACCACAACCAAAATTTGTCTGGATTGCCCCATGCAGAGCCATCAAAATTTAATTTTACAAAATGATTATCAGGGGGAACCCATCTAATTTTTGAACGGTCTACCTTTTGATTGCTGCTGATTGGAGCCATAAATGGAGGGGAATGAATCAGATCCCATGATTTAAGCAGATTACGGTCCCAATCTGTGAAATTATAATTGCAAATTTTGTCTTTAACATGCGAATTAACCATCTCTGAAATGGATTGCTCCAGTTTTTTGATAACTACTTCCAATGGAGAAGTAGAATTTCTATAGATTCTCTTGTTCCGTTCCCACCAGATAGCCCAAATAATCGAAGCTAGTGCACAAGGACAAATACATGAGAAGAAATATCTGGAATAAAGAGAGGGCCATGATTGGAAAAAATCCCACAAATTGTTCGGGAATGGCATGGAGATGTTCAATTTCCCCATTACATATTTCCAGCAACTTTGAGCAAAGGGGCATAATAATAATAAGTGATCAACATTTTTGATTTCTTCCTGACATAACACACACTGAAAAGGTTGGGAAATATTGAGTTTATGAAGGCGGTCACTGGTCAGAATCATTTTCCTAAGTGCTAGCCAAGTGAAGCATCTAGCCTTGGGTAGAACCACTTTGTTCCAGCATAGTGTATAAGCCCATTGTTTGGTAGTATTGTGCTCCCTTAGGGAGAGGGCCTTGTAACCATCTTTGATGCTGTAATCACCATTTTGTGCTGGGGCCCAAATTAGTTTGTCCTCTTTTGTATTAAAAAGGAGTCTTCTCTGATATAATATATTATAAAGACACTTCTTTGTTTTCATAGAAATTGGCAGATCATATGGATTTTTCCATATTACTTTACCTGTACATAGTTGAACTGCCAACACATAATCAACAACATATATTCCCCAAATATCTTTAATAATGTTGATGACATCTCTGAGATCTGCACATAGGTTTAGGGGTGGTAATCCATGCCAAGAATCATCCCAAAATTTTGCCGATAAACCATTATTTACTTCCCATGAAATGTACCTTGTTATGATTTCTCTAGAGGAAATTAGGAAGTTCCACATAGAAGACCCCTGAGGTGGATTAGAAATTGTCACAATTCTGTAAGGATCCAAGTTATCTAAGTACTTAATCTGCATAATTTTACACCATTTGGAATCTAGATTATTTAACATTTGCCATACTAATTTTGCTCCAAATGCTGTATTCCTTTTTGACAAATATTGTAAACCAAATCCACCAAACGCCTTATCATTTGACAACTCCTTTAGAGATATGAGAGGAATTTTATTTTCATCTGATAGGTTTCCATTCCATAGAAAGTCTCTGATCAATTTCTCAATTTGTTTAATGATTCCCAAAGGAGCTTTTAAAACTGATAGTGTAATTGGGGATAGAGGACAACACAGATTTGATTAACAACATTTTCCCAGATAAAGAAAGCTAGCGGTATTTCCAAGAAGCAATTCTACTTCTAATTTTATCCACTATTGTCTTCCAGAATGATGATTTAGACTCACCTGCGAACAAAGGGATTCCTAGATATAGGGATGGTAAGATCTCTTAACTAAAGCCCAGAATGTTGACTATCTTTTTGGAGATAACTGCATTGACAAAGAATAAAAACACCTTAGACTTTTGGTTATTAATTTTCTGCCCAGCAACATCTAAGTAAAGCTGCAATGTGTTTTTGATCTCCCGAATTTCTTTAAAATTTTCTCTAGCAAATAGAAGTGTGTCATCCGCAAACAATGAATGAGTGACTGCTATCGAAGATTCATTTATTTGAACACCCAACCATTTTCCCTGGTCTTTCTTAACCTTTATGATTCTACTAAAACCTTCAGCCATTATAATAAAGAGGGAAGGAGATAGAGGATCTCCTTGCCTAACCCCTTGAGTTGAAGAGAAGAAACTTGAGGGATCACCATTGATAATGACCAAGAAACAGGCACCAGAAATGCAATTTTTGATCCATTTACACCACTTATTATTAAAACCAAAACTTTCAAGCACCTTAAGAAAAAAATGCCATGTGACTTTATCGTATGCTTTCATCATGTCCAATTTGATTAATACTACAGGGGTCTGATCTATATGAATTGAATGTAGAACCTCATGTGCCACAATGGAACCCTCTGAGGTATCTTTACCTGGAACAAAACCTCCTTGTTCTAGAGAAATGATTTTCCTTAAAATGGGTTGCAGTCTCAGATAAATTGCCTCGGTGAAGATCTTGTATACAGTGTTGCATAAAGATATGGGCCTAAAATCAGCAAATGTTTTGGGATTTCTGACTTTAGGAATAAGAGTTATATTGGTAGTATTGAATCCTTTCAGCATAGCACCACTCCTACAAGATTCCTCTAATGCTGCAAGTAGATCAAAGTTTACAACATCCCAGCATTTTTGAAAGAACATGGCTGAAAAACCAACTAGGTCAGGAACTTTGTCTGAATTCACTGAAAATACAACATCTTTTAACTCCTCCATGGTAAATGGGGCCATTAAGAGCTTGTTTTCATCCCTGGAAACAAGATGAGGAATAGCTTAAATAAGTTCCTTTTCTTTATCTTGTGAGGGAACCGCTTGTTCTGAAGGGGCAAGCAAGCTTTTAAAGTAGGTAATACCTTCTTCTTCAATTCTAGTGGGATCCTTGAGTAGTTGACCTGATGAGTTATCTTCTATCTCAAATATAGTGTTAGCTTCTCACCTCTGTTTAATAGACTTATGAAAGAATTTAGTGTTTTTGTCTCCCTCTTTTAGCCACAGCTCTCAGGATCTTTGTCTCCAAAACTCCTCTTCTCGAGAGTAAAGTTCTTTCCATTCCTCTTTTAGCACCTTCTGCCTCTCGTAAGTTTGACAGTCTAATCCATAAGCAATGATAGACTCATGGATTTCTTGAAGTTTTTTTTCCAATATAGCTTTTTGTCGGAAGATATTTTTAAACACAAACTTGTTCCACTGTTTAATTTTTTTTTTGATGTATTGTAATTTCTTATATAACTGGAACATTTTGGTCCCTTTGAAAAAAGGGGAGCTCACCCACCATTGTCTCAAAAGGGGGAGAAAGTGTGGATATCTGAACCACATACTTTCAAACTTAAACAAAGGTTTTCGTTTTGTTATATTCTGCAAATTTTTGGCACATATTAGCTGAACTGGATAATGATCTGAAGCTGTGAATGTAAGAATCTCAGATGACATGGAATAATTACTAAGTTTCCAAGTAAAAGAAACTAAAAATCTATCAAGTCTTTCCGCTATGTGTAGAAAGTAAGTTCTGTTATTATTCCAAGTGAAGACGCCATTTGAGGGAGATATATCTGAAAGTTCATTATTTGAGATGAATGATGAAAAATCTTCCATGGTTCTAGGTGGAGGAAAGATCCCGCCCTTCTTTTCTTGCCAAGATGTAACTGCATTGAAATCCCCACCGAGAATGATATGGGGATCTTCCATGTCTTGGATTAAGTCTGATAAAAGTTACCAAAGTTTATATTTGTCAATAGTTGTTTGTGGTCCATAAATGTTAAAAACCTTGAAGGCTAAATCAAAATGCTGAAATGCTAAAAGCTGCCAATTGTGACCTTGATTGCCCAAGTCACCCACCACTGTCTTTGGATTCCATAATGTTGTAAGACCCCCTGATGCACCAGCACTAGCACAATGTACTAATTTCCAATTTGACCATTTATTAATCGTCTTGAGGAAATTTTCATTCGAAAGTTTGTCTCTTGAAGTAGAACGATATCTGCTTGAGAGGAATCAAGTTGTTGTTTGATTCCAAATCTCTTGTCAGAGGAATTAATGCCTCTGACATTCCATGAGATTAATTTCATTGTTCTCGAGGAGAGAAGTTGGCTCTCCTCAAAGATCTTCTAACATTTGTAAATAATTCTATGATTGTGGATTGGATGCCTGCTTCAATTTCCACTTTGGCTTTCACATGATTAGGTTTCCTACCTCTGCTTTTAGCTGTCTTTTTGTCTAATGATTCCAATTTTGTTGAGGGAGTTTGTTGTATGGATAAGCAAATTTTTAAATCAAAAGAATCCAGTTTTTGATCAAAATCTTTACTGTTAAGATACTTCTCATCTTTTTCCAGATCTTTGCTGATTATTTGATAAAAATCAGAGATTGAGCCATCAACTGGATGCTTAGAAAGCAATTGTAAATTTTTATTGAAGCACTCCTCATCTAATTCCAGATCTTTGATGACCGATTGGGAGCAATCTGCAGTTGAACTAGCAAAATAATCCATAGGAATCAGCTGTAGATTCTGATAATTATCAAGTTGATTGATATGAGCAGCAGTGCAACACTCTATAGGTTCCCCATATAATTCTTTATCTACTATTTCCTCAATCAGCTGAGAGGCCACAGAGGCTACAATGTGATATTCCATTAAAGATAAGAGATTTAAAGAACTGGGATAGTTTCTTGGAATCCTATCCCAATGGGCCATATTTCCAATATCACACTGTATAGTTAAAATCCTTGGAAATTGCTTTGCACTTGTAAATTCTGCTATTTTATCAATGGGCTGCACTTCTGGAGGCAATGATGGCAAGAGTTCTTTAAACTTCTTTGGAGGATGACATTCCTTTGATATAAAAAACCTTGATTTAGATTTGTTTCCATAGAAATTGTGATAGATAGAGTTTTTCAAATTGTTGAGTATTCCTGAAGGAACTTCATATCTGACATGGCTACTCGAATCTTGCAATATGTTTCCCCTTTGTTGTTTAATAGTGTTCCTCAGACCAAAGAAATAAAAGATCATATATAATATATTAACAAAAGACACTTGTGATAATGTCTCTTGATTTTCTGTGCTAATGAATGGTTCATGAATATATTTATGATTAAAGATCATCACATCTTTTTGATGGGCCAAGCCCCTACTTTCATACATAGAGCAGTGTGATGGATCAGTACATGGATCCTTGCAGATAACAACTTCTTTACTGAACAAGCTACAACATTGATACGTGAAGTGACCTAAGTTGCGTGTGTGGTTATGGACTAATTCCTCATTTTCAATCCAGACTGTTTGACTCCATTTCCCAAAATTTGATTCAATTTCAATTTCGGATGGTAGGGATTTATTGAGTCTTATCAAAATGCACACCCTGACAGTGCAAGTGATGTCTTCAAATGGAGTGAGGTCATGTTTCAAAAAGATCCCTAGTTTGTTTTCCATGCTTTCTATAATGTTCGGGTCCCTGAACTCCAAGGGGAGTGAGGGCAAAGATATCCAAAAAGGTAAGTAACTACAGATATGTGGCTGAGGGTGAAAGTGAGGGAGCCATGGAATTGTGAATAATCCTGAACCTTGACAAAACCAATTTTTACATGCATGGACTAAATCTCTGAATTTCCTTGACTCAAACAGAGCAATAAAAAACCCAGATCCAGATTCAATAAAAGAAATATCCTTAACCCCTGGCCAAGAAGACTTTGCCCAACAAGTAATATCATGCAAATTTAAAGAGGGGTTTCCAAACTTACCAAAAAGAGCTGAGTCTTTAAGGAAATTGACATTAGGGGAAATTACAGAGTCTGGTAATGAAAGCACAATCTTTGCAGAGTTGACGTCTTTAGCGGTTTCCTCTAGGGGCACCATTTTCTGAGATGTATCAGGGATTTCCTGTAGATGCAAGGATTGATCAAGACTCTTTTTCCTCTAGAACTTCTTCTCTCCGGTAACAGGATGATTTTGAAGGCTCAACCTTTGACCATTTGCGCGTCTCTCAAACTGTATAGGAATGTTATTTGGAGCTGTCAGAAATTTAGGGTTTTGGATATTTAGATTATTTGGAGCAGAGTCATATGATGGTAATGAAGGTGCAGCCTGAGGGTGGACTCTAGATCTTTGGGCCCTCCCATTGACCAGCTCATCGTGGGAAGATTCAGCATTCGTAGGCCCGAAGACCAGCACAGCAGGCCCATCCCCACTCAGAGATCCAAGAGGCATCCCATAACAGATGTCAAAAACTGGTTGTTTCTTGGGAAGAGGGTGATAGTTGATAGATCTGGTGTTTCCTCGACCTCTTCTGAAGTCTTCGAAGCAAGACCCAGACAAATCTAGTTTCCAAGCCTTTTCCCACTCAAATACATGTTTAAAATTTAGCCCACGAGAAGCCTTATACTCTGTAGATCTAGCCATGCGAGACGGTTTAGAGGATTCCCCAATTTCTACAGAAGACTTTCCTTCAAAATCTGCTCTGACGAGACCAGATATAAATTTTTGCCCTGTTTTGCCCTGTGTAGCCTTGTTTTCAAAAGTGTTTACAAATTTATGATGCGCGGCATCTCCAGAACTTGACAGATCTGATTGACCTCTGTTCTTCTGATATGAGAGCTTCCTACTAAAAGAAAAATGAGGATTTACAAAGAAAGGTTTTGTAGGTTGCACTACTGCATTCCCCGCAAATATATTAGGAAATCTGGTTGGATGAACTGCACTAATATTTTTGTTGACATATTTCTGGGCAAATGCAGCTCGCTTGAAACCAACTGCAAAATCTGTGTTTTTATAGAAGCTTCCATGTCTGGGTCACCCTCTGGGTCACATCGCTTCGCCTCGTCTCGCCCATCGCAATTTTATTAAATATACTTATAAATCAATTTTTTATTATAAATCAATTTTGAATAATTTTATTTGAATATAATAATTTATATGATTAAATTTCTAAGTAGTAGAAAAAATTATCTACATATTTATATTTGTGATAATATGAGTGTGAGGGAGAGATGTGTTTTGGCCTTTATATCTCATAGGCATGCCTTCTAGGGTAGTTTCATCTCTCTATTATTCCATATTAAGAACCCTAGGAACATGAAATAAGAAAAAAGATTAATTATTTCCATATTAGGGACAAGAAATAAGATGAATATCAAATATTTGTTTCGGAAAAATATTTTCACGATTGAAATCTGATCAGCATATTTCGAGTGAAAATCCATGATTTTAAGACCTGGAAATGTAACTTCACCATAATGATATTATTCAACCCTTATCAAATGGTGTGATTACCTAGGATTTCTTTGAGATGAGACAATAAAGATAAATGAGTCATTGAAAATAATATACTGTTGTTGGCTTACATTCATTTTTTCAGGGCTGGCTCCACCTCAAAAGATGATATTCTGGATAGAGAACCTAAAATGTGGATCAAATGTATCAATCAAAATGGAGACCTAAATTTGAGACTCATGTTTCAAAACAAAGGGAATAGTGAGAAAAATCAATTACGGAAAGAAATTGGACCGCTGGGCACAAAAATGGGAAACTTTCACTTTCCATAATATTCTAAGGTGGTTAATTTTTCTATTTATATAAGACTCAAGGGGTATTTTATGGTTCACTTCTAAAAGTGTAGATCGTGGCTTTGTCTTGTCGATTATTGTAATGAAAATGCCCATGTCATTGTAGGATATTTTTTATCTAATTGTTGTAATGTCATTTCATTGAAATTAATACAAAGAAAGTATTTATATTCTTGTCATTGTTCTATTTTTGCAATTATCTTCTTATTTCCTTGTTTTCTTGTGTGTGTTTGATTGAATAAGGGGAGTACCCTTCATCATAACATGTGAAGTAGTTTGGCCTGACTCATTTTGGAACAAAGTGTGTGCAACCGACGTGATCTATGAATAAATTGGTTTATATTTGGAATATCAGTAGAGCTGAGAAGGTGGTAATGATACAAAAATAAGAAATACAATTCCTATTAGAGGTTGCAACTATAATGAAATAAAAATTAGATGAAGTGTGAAAACTCTATTTACTGAACTTCAATCGGACTATAATTCATGCATATTTGAGATTCAATTATAACACTTGAATTTTGTACATCTAGGTAGTGAGCCCACTTTTTGTTGTAAGCCTTCTTTGGTTAGTGGTCCCTTCAACAATGAGCTATGTAGTGAGCATTATTGTAATATTTTGTAAGTGGTTATAAGATATTGAGAGTTAATCATCTTTATGGTTTTTCCCTTTTGGTGTTTCCAAGTAAAAATACTAGAGTTATGTGTTGTGTGCTTTTATTTATGTTTTCCTTTCTTTAATTCAATTAATTATGTTATGTGGATGGTTATTTAAGAGTTTTAATAGTTAAAAGGGAATACTAATTTACCCCACCTCTCAGTATTCTAAATATTCAATACATTCTCCAATTTTGGAATCCCGTTACAAAATTGGTATCCTATCAATAAAATTATGGAAACATTATACAAATTACTCAATAATTCTTCAAGTTCTCCATTAGCATTATTTTCCATAGACAAAATAGTTAAGATAGTGATTTATGATTTGTACTATGTGAATGTGCAAGAGAAGAAATTGCAATAATAGATTAAATATTTTTACACCTTCCTACACTGTTTAATCTATGAGATATTTAGTGATACAAAGAATATGAAGCAATTTCAAAATTAGTTGAAGGAATTTTATAAAATAGTACATAAAGTCCTTTCATTGGTTGAAGAAAAGGGAGAACTGGATGCGTAAAATTTAAACTATTTCTGGACAAGATGGTAGCTGTGGAAAATGGGTACAGTAGATTCATATTGAAAACTAGGGAACTCGTGGACAATACATGGAAAGGACATGCAGATCGCGTGGAAAAAAAAAACAATATCAACGTATTGAAGATTATGTGGTCAATCAGTTGGCAGAAAATTATTTCAATTCTAATGAATGATATTTTAGGTGTTTGTTTTCTACAGTTTTATCAAATTAGTTGTAATTTTATAATGATAGATGAAGAACACTATTTAGATATTTCTCAACTAAAAATAGAACCTTTCCATACCACCATCATCATGATTTACTATTTGGGATTCAAAGAAAAAGAGGATGTTTAATTATATCATCACAATTTCAATACTTTAGGAACAATTATATTTAAAACTTAGTTTTTTTTTTCTATTTGGTCAAATATTTAAAAGTTTTTTATATACCAGGGGGAATTTAAGTTGTAATTTTGAAATAGATAGGGGGAGTGTCTCTTTATATTTGGCGACAGTTCAACGGTTTTTAAATGCTATTGGTTTGTAGCTTGTTTTCATTTTCCCTCTGTATAAGAAAGAAATCAAGATTCTTTGTGGGGGTTCTAGAAAATTTTTTGGCCTAAGGGATTATAATGTAAAAAATACGAGGAGATGCCATAATTTTGTCTTGCGTATTTTTGTCTCATTTATTTGAAGAAATCAATAGAAAATAGATGAATTGGTCGTCTCCAATTTATTCTCTTGTTTTCATTTTAAACAAAATATCAAGTATGCATTTGATTTGTCAAAGTGTTTCTTATCTTATGTGTGAATTATTTAGTGGGTTCTCTCAAGTAGGGATTAATTTATGTTAAATAAGTCACAGATGTTTGAGGAAATTAAATTGGATTAAAAAGAAATGTTCAGTAATGAATTGACTTGTTTGCTTGTTTATTGAAGACATAAAAAGTAAAGTGTCTAATAATTAGAGTTGTAGATATTAATGTTACATACATTGATCTAGTAATTTAACCATGTTTCCCTATGGAGAAGGCACCAATCAATTTTCCTTATAAAATAAATTCTTTAAAATTCATATACATATTTCAAATTCTATTTTAATTTTACTCCAATTTCATATTATATTTTTCATCTCACGACTGTACAAAATAAATGATACCTGGCTAGTTAAATTGATGGTGTGATTAACAGAAACCCTAAAACTTGTATGAATTTTTATCTCTACTCATAACAATCATACAATATTAGAGAATAATAATTAACGGTAAAAAAAATTTGTGCACCTAGGTCGTGCAAAGCCTAAAGAGTAGGGGATTGTAACTCTTTTTTCTTAATCCCATTTGATGGCCAACTCCATTGTTGAACTTGATTATAAACTTTGGCATATTTTAGGTTTTGATAATTTGTTGATTTCGGAACAAACACCTTTAATATTAAGTTTAATTTCTAGAATAAAATTCTTGTGTGACTTCAATTGATTTTGTTATCTAAATAATGAATTAGCTTGTATTTTGTTCCTCTCATTACATAAAAGAAAATCGAAAATGACAAATTAATAAATACATTTCACATTGTCTTAAATTGTTCTAATTTAGTCCTGTTCTCAAAGATAGTACTTATAAATATCCAAGAGTTAAGCCAATCAGGACTAGATTAAAATCTTCTTGGTGCATGTCATGGGAACATCTCTATTATATAATATTTTGCTTAATACTGGGAAAAATTAAGTGATATTATCATAGACCTACACGTAGGTTTCACAAAACCTAAACGTAGAGGATGGAAATTTAATAACTATCTCCAATTAATTTTTCATTAGCCAAAAGTCTTAAATTCTGAGACACAACTAATCTCTATAAAATTGTAGGGAACTAGTTGTCAAAAAGACCAACACCTTACGCATTTTTCTATTGTGTATACTTTTTTATGATCCGCATATGACTAAGTGTATGCAATGTATATACTTAATGTATATGAATTTTATTCATGTTCCTAAGTATGGTTACGTTAGCTTATTTGTATATTTATATCTTGCTACATATATTTAGTGTGTACGATTAATTTTTTTACTAAGAAGTATATATTTATTAGATTCTAAAGTTGGAGGCATTTGCATCTCTTTTCTTGGATTCCTCATATAAATTCAAAATTTTATGTAGGAATACTTTGGCTTTTCCATAATTTATCCATTTTATTGGCATGATTCCATGCCACCAATAAATATAGGGATAAATGCAACAATGTCCATCATATACTCTTAATTTTATGCTATGTTTAGTACCTACACCAATGATTATAAATGAACCTGTGTAATTATACATACGTCAAGAAAAAAACAAATCTGCATCACATAAGCTACTTATAGACCTTTGTAGAGCTTAATTATCTCTGAAACTAGTTTGCAGTAGTTGTATCCTCCAAGCTTGGCCCTAATTCAAAATACATCAAAGATAATATTTGTCACATTAATATTTGTATCTCATTACCAATCTCTCCTCATGAGTTATAAATGATATACTTTAGGTCACGTGTGAGTGTGACTTCCTTTGTCAATCAAATACATGATAATTCTCCAAATCTCTAATAATCAAACCTAACACATTACAACTCAATGAATTGGTCCAATGCAAGAACTTCAAATAATTTAAAACAAGGTTCCAAGCCTATCAGACATAAAAATACTATGCTTAGTATCGAGAATCATCTTTTCTATTGATATTATGTTGCAAATTAGACATCCAAATTTCCACTATTTCTCACAATATACAAGATACTCACAATATACAAGATATGGTTTTGTGCAAGAGGTAATCATTATAATTTTAATTCATTCACGGTTTTTTTTTTTGAAGAAACTAGCGATGGTTTACCAATCCATCATTACTATTGTAGAGGATGAAATAAAAATATAGGGTCTGGCTTGAGAAAATTCTTATTTGAGAAGAAGCATTGTATCATAGACATGCACGTAGGTCTCACAAAACCTAAAATCTATAGGATTATAAATTTCATAACTATCTCCAATTCATTTGTCATTGTCCAAGATTTAAATTCTGAGACACAACTAATCTCTATTAAAATTTAGGGAACTAGTTGGAAAAAGACCAACCCCTTATCAATTTTTCTGTCTATACATTTTATATGATCCACAAATGACTAAGTGTATGCAATGTATATACTTAATGTATGTGGCTTTTATTCATGTTCCTAACTATGTTTATGTTATCTTTACGTATATTTATATCTTGCTACATATATTTAGTGTTTATGATCCATTTTTTCTAAGAATTATGTGTTTATTATAATTTATATTTGAAGGCATTTTCATCTCGTTTATTGGATTCATCATATAAATTAAAATTTTTATATAATAATACTTTTGCTTGTCCATAATTTATCCATTTTACTGGGATTATTCCAAGCCCCTAATAAATATGGGGTTAAATATAGGAATATGCATTATATACTCTTAATTTTATGCTAGGTTTAGTACCTACACCAGTGATTGTAAATTAACCTATGCAATTATACATACCTCAAGACAAAAACAAATGTGCATTGCATAAGCTACTAAAGACGTTTGTGGAGCTTACTTGGCTTGGAAACTAGTTTGCAGCAGTAGTGTCCTCCCAGTTTGGCCCTAATTAAAAATACCTCGAAGCTAATGTTTTCCCATTAATAGTTTTATCTCATTACGAATCTGTCTTAAAGAGTTACAAATTAAAGATTTTAGGTCACGTATGAGTGTGCCTTCCTCTTTCATTCAAATATATGATAATTCTCCAGATCTCTAATAATCAAACCTAAGGCATTACAACTCAATAAATTGATCCAATCATAGAACTTAAAATAATTTAAAACAAGGTTTGAAGCCTATTAGAGATAAAAATACAATGATTAGTATTGAGAATCATATTTTCTATTGAGATCGTGATGCAAAGAAAGCATCCAAATTTCTACTAATTCTAACAATATGCAAGATATGGTTTTGTGCAAGAGGTAATCATTATAATTCTAATTCATTCATGTTTTTTTTTCAATTTTCTTAGAGGTTGAAATAAAAACATTGGGTCTGGCTTGAGCAAATCGTTATTCAGACAAAAGCATTGTATGTTTTTTTTTTTAAATTTATGTAGGTCCATATCCAATGATTAGCAAGGATAAGAGGACAAATAGATTGTGCTAATATACATAGTGATTTTCATTGAAGGTTTTGGGGAACCAACAAAACCTTGGTGCCCATGGATAGTATTCAACTAATTTTAGCTCAAATATGTGTGTTGGCAACCCAAAAAACTCTCCATATCAATCTTAGACGTCCCTTATACATTAGAGTTATCGAAGACCACACTTTGTATAGGACTTATCCTACCAAAATTTCCTCCACTTTATATCATAGGTACCTCCCTATAAATGATTTATATGCTTGTGATCCTATCCTTTTTAATTTTACTATGTTTCATTTGTTATGTCAATTTAATTCACATTTCCTTCTTTATTTTAGATTTTAAAATGCCTTGAATCAAGCCATAGTCATTGATTTTCAATCACTACCAATAGATAAGATGTCAAGCAATAACACTTTTTCTCTCCCTTCTAGATTAAATTAAAAATAACACTCCCCTATTATAAATGATATATGGTAAAAGTAGAAAAATAATTACTATGGGTTGATGTAGATGTTGGCCAAAGATCACAATTTTCATATTTCTCTATGAAGTTAATTATTTAATGTGAGAAATGTTTAGTAAGACTCAAAATTGACCTAATCATACACAAAATATTTTATCATAGTCTAGGATTTAGAGTTCTTTTTATCCTTATATCTTTTGACTCTATTTTATTAATTATTTAGAATTAGATAAAATAAGTTAGAAAAAATATGATAGATTAGTTATTATAGAGTGCTCAAAAAATAGACTGTTTATCAAATTTGAGAATAAGGAATAATGATATAAGATTTTTAATTTTAAAAACTATTTTTACTTTTAAGAAGAGACTTGAGTTGTAGATTTAAAAATTGGACCATATTAGTCACTTTGTGAAATTCATAAAACAAACAATAGGGTCAACAAAATAGTCAAGGAATAACAACCAAGTAGTTTGGGTAGAACTTGCCTATTTTATAGATGCTTTAATCTCCAAAGAGATGAACTTTTATTTGAATTTTTATTTGTGTTATATTTTTACCAAAATATGTATCAATAGGTGTTGTCTTTGGGCCATTTTACCATAGTTTCAATATTTTTAAGTCCACTTGTTAGGAGATTTGAATGTTTATTTATTCTCTTTTTAAGACTACGGGAATGAAATATAGCACCTCTTATAAATTGTAGTGCATTAGAAATTTTTTAACATGAGTAGTGATGCTGGTGAAACATGTCCTGTAGTACCATGTAGGTTATAGGGAGACTAGACCTCGTCACCTCATCACCTCATGCTTTAAACACATGAAGCCCTCACCAATCAATGTAGGCCCCCGAACTGAATATTCTTTTATCTTGATTCTTTTGTCTCTTATTTTATTTTTTATTTATATCTTACATTAATTTTGAAGGAATCCTTAGTCAGATTTAAATTCATTCATCACATTTTTATAATGGAGTGCAAGAACAACATCCATCTTAAACACCATAATTTATCCTCTAATGGCCATTAAAATGTAGTCCCAATAAAATTTAAAAATAACGAAGGAAATTCATACACTTATTGTTGTCATCTATTTCCATTAACATAAAGTAAAACTGGGTAACAATTATATTGAAGGTGTTAAGATGTTTAGTAAAATATCCACCATCATCAATATTGAGGGTATATAATTTACTTTTCAAAGAAATTCATTTCACTAAGGATTTAGTTAATCAATTCCTCTTGGCTTGTTCTAGATATTCATTGAGTTGGTTTCTTCATGTATTTTTAGGAGCACTAAATCAATTAAATAGAATATATTAAGACCCTTTACCTTTCTCTTAATCTTTTTGTAGTCTTCTTTAGATATACTTGTAGGTTTTGGTCTATATACCAAATAATTTATCATAATTTATACCCTTTACCATATATAGCTGAATATATTAAGACACTTTGACATAATTTATGGTTATATAACATTAATGGTAAAGTTAAAGTTTAGGAATTAAAAAATCTATTCTACACTAAAAATTGAATCATATTCAATTATACAATGCAGGTTGGGTTAATATAGTAAACACTAGGTATTGACTACTTTGAAGTGGGTCCTACTAACCTAGATATCTTTCTTTTTTTTAGCAGCTAAAAGATTTCTAATAGAAAACATACATAAAGTTCCTTATTACAAATTTTTTATGAGCTATATTTTACTAATATAGATTACAAATGTACATATAAATATTATATTACAATTATATATTTATTAATTTATATAATGTATTATGACGATTTGTTTTTGGGTATGTATAATATATAAATACAGTACAAAATTTATACATGTAACAGAGAAATTTGTGGAAGTTTATCTCCGAATTCTTTTTAAAGGCTAGAAAAAGTAGGAAAAAGGTTGATTTAGTGAACCCACATTTAAACCTAGCTTGCAATTCAAATGCAAAACCAAACAAACAAATGCAATGATTGTCATTGTCAGTTAGTCATCTAGGGGAGAGAGACCTGTAGTCGTGAGGGCTAACTTCGTCAACATGTAGCTGTTGCATGGAATATCGTAAGACCTTCATTGTTTTTAGAAATGTTAAATAGACACTTAACTATCTACAACTAAGGTTTGAAGGTGTGACTCATCACGCAACTCGTTAAAATAGCATGCCTAGTGAAACGTGTCCAAAAAATGACTTTTTAAAGATTCGACCAAAACTTAATCTAATAATCCCTAGTAGTTAAATATAAAAATGTCATTTGTTATTAGTAGAATATTGTATTTCTATATAAAATATAACATATATGCAACTTAAATAGACCAAATACCTATTAGTAATCATAAATATTTGTTATAGCTAACTTTTATATCGAACATAATAGGACTAATACTTCAACATAAAAAAATATTTGTTGTTATAAAAATAACACATTATTATACAATATACAACATATATCCAACACAAAGGGACCAATAGTTGAACACTTAAACTTTTTGACAATATCACAAATTTAATGGGAAAATACAAGGCATTTAGGGGAGAGGGACCAGTAGTTGTCAGGGCTAACCTTTTATATTTTTCATAAGAAAAATTGTTAATATGAAATACTCTAATGCATATACTTTGGTATCCCAATAGTTGTACACATACGAATATTATTTGTACACTAAGATAAAAATACTTGTGTACGTGAGCATATTATTTTATTAAGTGAGCATATTATTTTCTAAGTGACACATATTTAATAGATAGCTATGATATTTTATTGGAGACAAAAACTTATTTATTTAACTTGTTAATGAGTTTATTTATGTGTTTTTAATACAACATTTATAGGTTCTCATGTGTTCAAATATTAGCTCATTTTTATCAATATTTGGAATTTTTTTTTTTTTACATGCAGATTATTTAATTACAATATATAGTAAAAATATGTAGTAAGAGTGAATAATATATTCACAAACAAATGATCAATTATTGGACCCCAATCAACTATTAGGCCCTCTCCCCTATAGGAAGGATAGCTGAAAGATTCGAATCCGTTGTTTCCTTATTAGCGACAAGAAATAAGAATAATATCAGATATTCGTTTCGACTAAAGATCTTCGCGATTGAAACCTGATCAATATATTTCCAGTGACAATCGATGATTTTAAGGCCTAGGAAAGATCTTCGCGATTGAAACCTGATCAAAATATTTCCAGTGAGAATCGATGATTTTAGGGCCTAGGAAATGTAACTTCACCATAATGATATTATTCAACCCTAATCAAACGGTGTGATTACCTAGGATTTCTTCTCTGAGATGAGACGATAAAGATAAATGAGTGGATGGAAATAAGATATTGTTGCCGGCTTACGTTCGTCTTGTCAGGGCTGGGTCCACCTTAAAATCTGATATTCTTGATAGAGAAACAAGAATGTGGGTAAAATGTATCAATCAAATCGGACACCTAAATTTGAGAATGATTCCGGAATTTGTCGACTTATATCAACAAAGCCCGTCCATATTCAAATTTATTTTGATCAAACCAAAGCAACCCAGGACTAGTAGCATCTTTTAATGCATAAATACTGTATGAATCCATACATTGTACACACGGACTGCAAGAAGAATCCAATTGTTGTAGAGAAAAGAGAAGATGGTGGCTGGAACAGTAAGCATAGAAGTTGAGTCTGAAGTGGCTGCAAAGAGATTGTGGAATGCACTGGTGAAAGATCACGATCTCATTGCCAAGGAGTACCAGAGTTATGTACAGGAGTCAAGTTTCTCCAAGGTAAAGGCGAGGTCGGCAGCATCAAGCAAATCAACTTCAACCCTGGTATGTAAATGAAACAAATTGGTCAGTTAGCATTATCATTTATTGGAGAATTTGGCATCTGTGAACTTCACTTTTAAGCTGACTCCTAAAGCAGAGGGTGGAAGCATTGTGAGTCATGTCTGCAATTTTGACAGTCTCCCTGGCGTTCCTCACAACGAAGCCAAGGTTGAAGAGATGAAAACCAATCTCACCGCTTTGCTTAAGAAGATGGAAGCATATGTCATCGCTAATCCCACTTTATACAATGCCTGACATGCTTCCTGCAATCAATAATGCTCACCAGAACACCTGTTTCAGTTATGCATTTATTTCGAGTTTTCAAGTAGTTTCGGCAAATAAGATAGGAAACCCTTTTCCATGGTGCAGTGTGTTACCGTTGTAATTTCACATGGGACTTTTCCTTCGGCTGGGGAGGATTTCATGCAAAAGATTTCCTTCTTTTAGAGGAAATCAATCACTGCAAGCTTTAGATGGGATATTATATTTTAAATCGGAATGTGGTTTAATATAACGTCGAAATATATCTAGTTTTTTTTTCTTTCTGGTTGGCGTTTGGCAAATAGGGCCTGTTAATTATTACTCTCTTCTCTGGTAAATAACATCTATCACAGGAACCATATTGACGATACTTTTAAATGAGATGAATGATCTACAGACTTTCACTTAACGCTCTTCCTGTTTGACGATTTAAAATCCTAGATACATTCCCTAATTCTGTAAGCATTCTCCGTTTTCGTATGCACAGGACATAGTTTTCATTTTATAAGCAGACTTTATTGGCTTTTTCGTATTCACTGGACACAGTTTTCATTTTATACACATAGGGGTTGCCACATAAAACTCCATATATATGGTTATATATAACTTTCTAAACCAATTTATGAATAAGTTTCTTCTTGATACCATTTCGAGACTAATTTCTTATTTGCGAATAAATTCCTAATTTTTATTTAAACTCTACATTTCTTATTAGCGAATAAATTCCTAATTTTTATTTAACCTCAAGCACATTTGTGATATGATAAGCTACACAATTATATTTTTTATCAAGCCCTCTCAAATCAGGTTAATTTGAGAATACAAATAGTTATTTTATAAATTTAGAACTCTTAATTTAAAGTTAATGTTACTTTTTATTCTATTTTTCATTTATTTTATGAAATTAATGTCAATTTCACTCTATAGTTCATATAACCTGACTTAGAATTGATTTCTAAACTACATTCAAATTATTTAATCATAATAGTTTCCATATTTTACACCATCAAGTTTTACAAATGATTCATTTCAATGCTTAGCCTCTAATCATGTGAATTGACTAATATACGATGGGTAAAATATCACATGTATACATAAATGGGATTTGAAAGTCTAGGCCCGTTTGTTTGCTAGAATTGACCTGGAATTGGAAAACAGGAATTGGTGAATTGGTATAGGCCAATTCTAATTTTGGTCCAAAATGAGCATTCTGCAATTGTACCTTAGAACCCGGAATTAGGATTGAGACATGGAATTAGAATTGAGAATTCAGTTTTGTGAATGTAAACCAATTCATGTTTTCCAATTGTAGGTTAATTCCAGCAAAAAAAATAAGGATGTTAATATTATACTACTTTATATGAAACATTCAATTACATAAATAAACTAATTTATAAAGTTTCATATTTCAATTGTCTTAGGTGGACGAATAAGTGTGTCGCGTATAGGTATAATAGTCAAGCAACAGGGCCTTAATCATACATGTATTAACATAAAAAATTGGTTACCTAAAATAGCTTTGATATTTAATAAATATTTTAGTAATATTTCAAAAGTACCCTGGAGAGCCCTTATTAGGAGAAACATAGCAAAGGGCCACCCTAAGAAAGGCAAGCTGTGGAAAAATATCACAATGAATGACATCCTAACAGGAGATTTAGAGTACTGTGTTCAGGGGTCGGTTATATTTAAATCAATATAGAAAGTTGGAACTCGATCAGACACCTAGTAGTAGACAATAGCCTATTCCACAATCAGGGCAAAGTCTATGGCAACACATCCATATGGTGGGACTTAAAATTCAAAGATAAACCCTTGGCACTACTATAGGGATGCTCAGCCAGGATTTGGAATGGTAAAGGTATTACATACATTGCAGACATACTTCAGGATGAGAAGCTTGTTGAATGGGAGGTTATTAAACACAATTATGATCTCTCAGACTCACAATATAGGACCTACTATGTGCTGAAGGAAGCCTGTGCTGACCTATTCCTTCACAAAAACATGTACATAGACAATGACTGCCACCTGCAGTACAAATGGTCATATGGCTCCTTAATCAGAAATACTAAATCCAAACAGCTCTATATACTCCTCACCCATGAATCCATCTTCCCTCACCTTAACTCTGGTTGGAACCTTGACCTTGAACCAGATAAGTGGTATAAGATATTCTAAAATCTTTGGTCTTCTTTGTGTGAACCAAAAATCAAGTGCTTTCTGTGGCATCTTCTCTTGCACAGGTTAGCCTTTAGACTCCCTAATGGGGACCCCAGTGTATGTCCGTTTTGTCCCCTTAATGAATCTGTTGGTCATGTCTTCTTCACCTGCCCCTTTTCCATAGAGATCTGGAAGCTCTTTGGGTTCCCCCAGTTATACCCCACATTAGTGATAGACATCATCTCTGGTAAAATCATTGGCCTGAAGCAGCCTTTTAATAGCGTTTTTGCTCTTCTTTTTGCTTTAATTATGTGGAACACGTGGAAAAAAAGAAATGATATTGTTTTTGGAGGTAATTGCAGAAGTCTTACTGAGTCTCTCAAGAGACTCATATTTCATGACATTGTTGTGTAGGTTACAGTGGTGATAAAGATAAAAAAAATAGAAGTTGTAGGACTTGTTCAAGCATGGCATGGTCATACTAGGATCTTGGGATGTATCCCATGGTTACACTTGGACCAAAGAGACACTAGAGCTGGCCCCGTTCCGAGTTGCACTCCACAACTTTATGAATGAAGTCGGTGGACTAAACATTGCTAGCAGGCCAGTTATTAATGTCATCCCACTCAATGCCATCCCTGGACCATCAGCTCAATTTGTGGTACACCTTGTTCACCCCTATGAGACGCATAACAAGAAGGATGAAGTACTCCGGTGGATGGAAGGTCCATAAGGATGGATGGCTTGGGTGCCCTTTAGAGATGAAGATTTCATCTAATTAGATTTCATTCTTGCTCACAATTGTATGGAACAGTATAGTTAACTTCTTTTTCAGCTATGATTCAATACTTATGTATGGAACAATATAGGTAGCTGGTTACTCTATGTATGGAACTATATAGTTTATGACATTCTCTCAGTTAGGTGTAGCTAGGAATATATATATGCTATGTACTACCGAACATATATGTCTATCTCTATTTTTGGTATATAGTTAGAGCTAGACACCTGACTGTACTCACCCTTTTCTATGAATAAAAATCATATATCTTTAATAGAAAAAAGGTACTCAAAAAATATACGCATGAATATTTAAACAAATATTTATAGCTTCGAAACCATATGAAGTAAGAAAAATGTTGAACTTATTATCTTATTAATATTTAGCTTAATTAATATAAGTAGGCTTTTATTAGTTATTTGTTTCTATAGTAGTACAACTACATAGTAACTATCAATTTAATAAAATTGCCTATGCTTATACTAACAATAATTAAATTATAAAAAATAGGAGATAAAATTGATGAAAGAAAAAGATCAGCCTTTTGACAATATTAAAATGGGATCATTATTAGCTAAAATTGAACCTAATAGAATATAATATATATTTAATATATTTATATAAGGAAACTATTATGCCCATAATATGCAACTATGGTTTCCCTAAATGAACACTATAAGCCAACTAGATTTATGTACAATAGTGTATGTAAAGTAGAAGAACCTAACTCAGTAATGAATATGACTAGTACAAGATCTTTGTGATAAATATTCTTGAGCTCATGAATTGAAAAATTAATCAAAAAATACAAGAAGGGTTTATATGAATGTGATGTTAAAACAAACCTAATCGATTGTCATTGAGGGTGCATCTAAAATCCATTTTATTACTATTTGTAAATAAACATTTATTGGATATAGTTTATAAATCTAAACCTACAAGTACATCATAATAATACTATAATAAGATTACTATAAAAGTAAATGATATTATACGAATTAGTCTAGATGGTTGAGTATTGAAGGATGCACTTGAAGCTACTACCAAAATGAATAGGTAGAAGAATCTTAAATTTTTTTTTATCGTGATAAATCCTTACTAAATAAGCATTCATTGAGAATGAAGTTGCATACCATTGACATGGAGGATGGTTAGTCTAGTATAAAATATTTAAATGCATTCATTATGGTGATTACATATATAATTTTAGATGTTTCAATGTGTTCATTCAATACAAGTTCGTACATTGCAACCATAATAAAATATGGCTATCAATTTTAGATATATCAGTTAATTTTACTATTTTCTCTTTCACATATGATTTTTCCCAGTACTTTAATTGTAAAAGTGGTCTCATATTATCTTTCAAACAATTCAATTATTTATTATTAAACATAGAAAAGTGGAAATTTTTTTTTTTTTTAATTTAGTAGGGAGGGCCCTGATCCCTTATAGAAAAAACAACACATCACCAAGAACACAAAAATCCAAACTTCTGGCCATTACAACCAAAAGGAAACAAACCCTACACTTAAATCTTCAAAATGTTAATAAAAAAATGTAGAAGTAAGACCTATATTTGAGATAATCACTACTATTACCATTATCTTACCAACCATTAACATAGTAGTAATAAAAATATCAGTCTTACTGGTGTGAGAATTTAAAGAGAAATAAAAAAATAAATGAAGTTTCCATATTAAATGTATAAGCTCATCCTTGGATGTAAAATTGATTGTTTATCATCGACCTATCTTGGTCTCCCTCTTTGTGGTAACAAAATTCCTAACGATTTTTTGGGGTAATCTTATTGACAATTTCCAAGCCAATCTTATTGGTTGGAAGGAGGCCCTCTTATACCAAGCTAGGAAGGTCCATTTGATCAAGGATTCCCTACAAAATAATCGATCTTATGCTCTTGAGAATCTCAAAAAGGGTCCTGGTTAGAATTAAGCAAATATAAAGGAAATTATGATGGTCAGGGATGGAAGCTAAGAAGAGGATGTATCTAGTTTTGGGGGATCGGGTGTATTTTCCTAAGAATATGGGGGGATTGTCCATCCATAATATGAAGGATTTAAACATGTTCCTTTTGATGAAACAACTTGGGAGGAACTAGAAAGAAGATAATAATTGGACCAAGATTATTCATAATAAATACTTAAGTGGGTATTCCCATACTAAAGATATGATGGTTGATGAGAGACCTACGACCTCTTTCTCTCTCAAGGTCTTTGTTGGTCTTTGAGAAATGGAAGGAAGATCCTATTTTGGGATGATTGGTGGTATGGTGATGACCCTCTAGAGGATGATCCTATGATTGGTCATTTTTGGGAGTCCTATATTAGGCGATTTCATAGATGGGTGGTGGATTACATTTATAATCATAAGTTGGTTAACCTAAATTTTGTGGATTCTTCACTTTAGATTATTCAATGTTTTCTGAATTTTTTGCATATTCCCCTTTTTAGGTTTGAGGACCTCTTAATCTAGTCTTAGAAGTTGGATTGAAACTTCTCTATCTCTTCATGATTCAAGCTAAATACTATAGCTCTCTTTCCCAACCCTTATTGGGGGCTAGTTTGGAACCATAGGATCATTCCAAAGATCAATATTTTCTTTTGGTTACTGATTGAGAACAAAAATATAAGTATGGATAACCTTTACAAAAGATGTATGGTTATTCCCGATCATTGTTATGTGTGCTTGAAAGATGTTGAAGATGCTTTCCATATCTTGTTCAACTATTCTTTTGCTTGGGATGTTTCGGCCTACATTTAGAATATGTGGTCTATAGATTGGGTTTTCCCTAAATGCTTTGTGGATTGTTGGACACAATGGACTTCTCTTTCTGCTAATCATTCTCTTTTTAACGTTTCAATTTTAATTTTGCCTCATATTGCATGGAGTCTTTGGAAAGAAAAAAAATAAGTGAATCTTTATGGATAAAGTTTGTTATGCTAATGTTGTTGCTAATAAGATCTATCTAGGTATCAGAGAAAGCTTCTCGGTTATTTGTATTCATGTTAAAGTGGTTGGTTCTATTTCTCATTGGTTGGTTGATTTAAAAATTTCTTATAGGTTTAAGATAACCTTGGATATCTCCAAGTTATTGTTCAACTTGAAATGTTCCAGAGATGGGATCAAGTTGTGTCCCCTTCATTTGGGATGGGTTAAAATCAATACAGATGGGGCGATGAAGTATAATCCTAGACATACAGGATGTGTGTGAGTGGTGCATGATAATAATAGTATGTTTGTATCAGTGGCAGCCCTCCCTCTGGTTACCCAGAAAAGCTACTTTTCCAAGGCCTTCACAACCTATTTTGGGATCAAATTGGCTAAAGAGAAAGGGTTAAGAATGGTCTAGTTAGAATGTTACTCCCTATATATTATTAATTTTATTAAGGGTTCATCCCACCATAGTTGGCTGATTAAAACCATCATTGAATATTTTCTTATGATTCTTAGGGACTTTGATGTTTACAAAATATCACATGTGTACTGTGAAGGTAATAAGGTTGTGAATAATTTGTCCATCTTTGGGGTTGGCTTGTTTAATAGCAAATAAAAGAGTATTTATGATCAGATCTTGGTGGATCTCTATATATTTCTCTAAAATGATTATACTCCACAAGAAGTAAAAGAGGCTTTTGGAAATCATGTACGATGATGTGCTCCACAACGTCATTGAATATATATCATTTATGTGCGAAAAGCCAAAAAATTTTATAGCTGGTTTCATTATCTATGTTTGGGCTAGTTCAGTTTGTCTATATTATAGATTGTGGTGAATTGGGATTTTTGTCGGATGGAGGGAGAAAAGAACCGCGGGAGCCAATTATTTATGAAAACTGGAAGAATAAGAAAGTAGTGTAGAGTGAGCTCATGATAGGGGGTTTGACTGGTTATATCGAGAAGCTTCATGGTGTTGATGCCCTTGTTACCAAGAATTTTATTCATGTGTGGAAGAAAGGTGTGCTATGTGTCTATTGTTTTGAGTTTGTTGTTAATGAGGAGCTGTTGGCTATGGTGTCTAACACTCTAATAATGGGAACCAAATTCATCACAGATAAGAAATGTGCTACCACACCGATGGAAATGTTTTTCACGCTGAATGGAAGGGATAAGTTAAGGATGAAAATAAATAATGGGTGGGAGAGAACAACTCTTTTAAAGCCTTGACATTATGTCTCAAAGGTTATCATATGGCACATCACTCTAGATAGAAAATTATGAAACTTATTCAATTATCACTTCATCATTATGAATCACTTTTGACATTAAAAATGTATTTATTTTCCCTTTTTTCTAGTCTCTTTTTTTAATAAAAACATTATAGCTCATGAGAAAAGTTCTTCCTCTCGTCTTCTCCATGAGGGCTCAGCCTTGTTAATTATAGAGTACGCCAAGGCTCTTCATTTTGAGAGGAATCTAATAGCTAAGACTGGTATTGAATATAAGAAGAATATATGTATCCATAATGGGGACACCTCTTCTAATGAGGATGTGGATTCTAATGGCGATGATGTATTTCATATATAGAAGAAATAGGGTCCATGTCGTCCAATTATATAATACATATCCCAACTAGCAAAAAAATAATTGTTTTATCTAAGAGGATATGATTTGGTGGACCTTGGTTCTAATTTGAAGGCTAAAGGGTTGGTTAGGGTTTCCAAGTCAAATGTTAAGGGAAAAACTAATATTCTTGGGCCTCTCCTATCAATATCAACAAGAAAACTACTAAGAGGAAAAAAATTTCTTATATTGACATGGGTGTGCCTATGGAGGATCTTAGTGTTAATGTTCTTACACCTATTTATGGTGGAGGGGTTACCCCTAAGGATATGGCCTCCTCGATCCCCAAGAATATGATTATTAATAATAACTTGAGGACTTAAAAAGATAACCAGAATGGCTTATTTACCTAGATTATTTAAGAGATCAATAATATTAAAGAGAAATTCAATCAATCTAATGGTATTCTTGATGATATTCTTACTAATATGAAAACCATTGCTATTGGGATTGAAGACATGAAGAAGGACTAGGCTAAGCACATTAAGGCTCTAGAAAATGAATTTTACAATATCCAAGATATTTTGAGTGTAGTGGTGGATGTGAGTAAGTCTTCCACGGACAATACTAGTGATGGTTTCTATAGACTCGGTGAACAAGATGAATTTATTCATTCCATATGTATGGGAAACTCTCCCACTGGTAGCACTAAGGTGGTCAAGAATACTAAGGCTATGGATGTTATTACTCAAAAGAGATACAAGGCTCCTTTAGAGGATGTGAAGGATGATTTGGATGCTATTGAGAAGCCCCTACATGATCCTATGATGAGGCTCTACAAAAAGGATAAGGGTATGACCCTTTTTAAGCATCATTAGGAAAATTAAGAGTATTAATTAAGATATCATTCTGAAGAATGATAATTTGGTCAAAATGCTATAGTTTTGTCATTAGGTGCATTTTTTGGATTCTGGTTGTGATTTTGTTGGGTTGTGTTACCCTATTTTTTGTGGGCTTGCTTGCATTTATTTATCTATTGGGTCCTATATGGATGTTTTTTACGATTATTAACATACCTCTTTTTTAAAATTTGGGTTTCAGGTCCCTATAAAATGAGTTTTCCCCTTTAATCAAAGCTATATAAGATATTAAGTCTTGCTTTTTACAACAACATTGAAGCCCTTGCAATACAACACACCCAAAGAGAACAAGAGGTAGAGACACATATAGATAAAATATTTGAACAAGATTATTCATTAGTGATGAACTCTCACTTTTTTGATAGGTGGCGCAGATTATAATTCCATTCCTCAGTCTCAAAATCATGGTTGATCTTCACTATTCCTTGATCCTATTCAGTATCATGACCTTTTTTTAATTTCTCTTTTATTTTTATCTGACTTGACATGAGCTCCATAATATTATTCCTTATAATGTAATATGTGACCATGCACAAAGAACTGATAGCATTCCCAATTTTTTCTTTAAAATTTGCAAAGGAGACAATGTTTTCCTCCATCTGCATCACTCTACTTTTTAGGTCTATAGGAATCTAATTGCTATCAAATAACATGGGAATCAAAGGTTAAAATAAAAAACTATACATCTAGGTAAATGCATATTTATTTTTTTATTTTAGAATACTATCACAATAATATATCACACATAAAATTATTAAGATAATATAAAAAAATTATCCTTTCTATGGAAATCAATTATAAGTTCATATGTCTAAAATCAAGGATTAACAATAAGCAACATTAGATATTCACTATGAAATTAAAATTAGCAATAAATTATCATATACAATAACTTCTATTCTTATATTTATCTTTCATAATATTTATTTTTCATCTCAATGATATTTATTTTTGTTGCAAATATTGACATCTTGATAGTTGTAGGTGTTTGATATTGTGAGATAAATTTAGAGGCCTAACAAGGAATTAATAATGATGCATACTTTAGAATTTGTACAAAAACCTATTTAACACTGATTGAATGCTGAGAGATGGGGGTGAACTAGCATAAACAAAAACTCTTACGTAGATAATCAAATATCAATGTTATCCACCACACAAATTATTAAGTGAATAATCAAATAAAATAATAACACATGAATGCAAAGATTTTTATACATGGATTAGCCTAATTGGGGAAAAATGGTTATAATTTTCCCACGAAGATATATCATTGATATATAGTATGATTACAAAGATAGTAGGATATCACTACTCTGAACTTGTAACCAGAGGTTCACTACCAATACAACACCAAATATAGATAGGAGCTCATTTCTTCAGACTAAAAAATAAAGGATCACGACCAAAGTATAAATCTATAGAGAAGAACTTTTACACCCAAGAATCACTATACTAGGGATAAGGTACATCCAATTCTCTGTAGAAGATAAAGAAAAATTATATTGATCATGCATTTTTCCTACACAACTCTCTCAACTTCAACAACACATTGTCTTTGCCTTAACTTCTCTATCATACTCACAAAATAAAAACCTAAAAAACTAAAATCTACAAGAAAGGGTCCATGAACATATTACGCATTGCCCAATACAAGATTCATAATCACCTAAATAAATTTAATATGTTGAGAAGGATGAATAAATAAAAGGGAGGGGGGGTGAATTAATTATTCCCACACACTTTATAAAACTTTTACTTTGTTCGTAAACTTATAGAAAATAACAATATAAACTTTTGATCTATCCTTTAATCACATTAAACATTCATAACATATTTAAACATGAAAGAAAAATAAATCAACACAAATAACACCAATATTTGCATGGAAACCCAAATGGGAAAAATCACAAAGAAGCAAGTTATTGTCAAATGAAAATAGTGGTTAAGGTGATACCAATTAAGGTGATTTTTACAAAGGCTTGGTACTAGTTTTTCTCACTAATGGTTGGCTCACTATTTATTGGGATAACTATCCTTAGATATAAATATAGCTAACTGTCAATACAAATGAGATCACTCTAAGATAGATATACTCACTTGTATAATATATGAAAAGAGATTGAACCCACCACTAAGATCACTGTCACCATTACACTGCAATATATATAAATGATATATCAGTCTACTACCAATTACATCCATGCATTATCACCAATAGATAGATCTCCTATAAATCTATGCGCATTCACTTGGCATACAAGCAACATTTAAGCCACACCAATAAATGAAATCATCACTCTTCTTGTACTTCTTTAAATCATCAACCATGCTATACATAACAATTTAAAATAGGTCATACCAAGACATTCACATGGTGGTAAAGAATGAAATGTAGACCACATTAATCAGTCAAACATGCCTCGAGTGTCAAAACACACTAGACCACCTCCAAATCTTTTGCTACTAATAGATAGAATGAAGATGTTACACAGTAGTTGTTGGGACAAAAACATAAATGAACATTCTCCAAACATAAATTAACCTGAATAATTGATCCACCATATGTTGCAAAAATAATATAACCACCATCGAGAAGGAAAAAGATAGACATAATAAATACCTCTTTCACTCAACTCCTATACCGATACACCAAGGATATCAACACCCATAAACCGATAAAACTAAAACATAAATATGTAAAAGATATGTTGAAATCAATGATAACCATTAATTAAAATAGTATGGATAACATCAACTTTACAATATAACAATCTCTCCTTTTGCCATTGATGGTAAGATTAATTAGTAACAAAGAAACTAAGTCACTGTCAAAAGATATTAGTGTCAAAGTTCTTTATACTTATCTAATTTTCTCCCCCTTTGGCAAAAATGAAAAATGGTCAAAATTCCCCCATAGTAACTCACTATTCTCCCGTTGAGAGGAAGATGCCAAGCACTGATCCTAAAAAGGAATAAGCATACAAAAAACTGGACCAATGCACTCACTGGTGTATACCGTGAACACAAGGAAGGGGCATAATACCCAACTTCCTCTTGAGATACTCAAAGGTATCCTTCCAAAAAGGTTTTTTAAATATGGCTTCTATCTAATCCTTTGTAGGCACATAGTCAAGATTCATAACACCGTCCATAACCTTCTTTCTCAAGAAGTGATATCTGGTAGATATATGCTTTGTTCTAGAATGTTGTACGAGATTATTGGAGATATTTATTGTTAGAATTATTTACCGTTGCACCAAAATCTCAAACTATCAATTCCTGATACAAATGCCATATTTAACTTGATCCATGGAAGGCGGTTAAACCATGTAACGAATCTCCAATGAGGTGCTGACAACCAAGTCAACAATCTCCCCCTTAGCACTGATTGAGCCTTCATCACCCACTGAAGGGAGACTCAAACCCGTGACCCAAGGATCTAATACCAATTGTTGGAATCATTTTTTGTTGCACCAAAAGCTCAAACTATCAATGCCTCATACAAATTTCATATTTAACCTGATACACGGGAGGCAGTTAAACCATGTCACAAATCTCCAAGGAGGTGCTGACCACCAAGTAAACACTTATAGCACTGGTATTATAACAAATTTAAAATTGGCTCATCAAAGGTAACACATATATCCTTCAAATTCTATTTCATTCATAATAGTTTAGTACAATTTAAGTATTCTTTAATATATTATTATTTAGAAGTTGATAAAGTTGCAAAATCCCACTTCTTTCTTGACGAAAACACTAACTAGGAGACAAGAAAATAAGCTCAACCACTAGTACTTCTTTTAATAGCCAAACATGCTACCCAATATACATCTTTAAATGTTTTCATCATGAAATATGATCCTTTTGGATACCTCAAACCAAACTCTTATTTTTTTTTTAGATATCTAAAAAATTCTTTGTACTTCCATAGTATGTGATTCTTTCAGTTCTTGCTAAAATATGGCTGCCAAATATACTGCATACATGGTATTTGATCTAGTATCAATCAGTTACAATAATCCACCAATCATCTATCTATACTTTCTAGCATCTTGTTTCAGTGACTCGTCTTCCTTAGTCAATTAACAACCAGTAACAATTGGAGTACATACCAATTTGGAATTCTCCAAAAGAAAGGTATTTAATAGTTCCTTGACATACTTGAACTGAGAAATAAAAATGACTTTACTGCTCTCTCTGATTTACTTTCAATCCAAAAATTAATTCAACTCTCCAATCACAGACATCTCAAACTCCTTATGCATTTCCTCTACAAATCACTTGCACAAATCATGCTTACTTCAAAAAATTATATCATCAACATAGAAAACAACAATCAAGATCTGATCTGAATTCATCTTGTAATACACATTATTGTCTACGTAACCTTTCTAAAACTCTTTTATACTCTGATATATGTTTAATCTACGATACTAGGCTCTCAGTGCCTTCTTCAAACCATATAGTGACTTCTTCAGTTTGCAAACTACAACTCACTTTTATTCAAAACTAAATCCTTTTGGTTTTTCAATATAAACTTTGTCCTTTAGTTCTCCATTCAAGAATACTGTCTTGACATCCATCTAATAAACCTTGAAATCCTTATAAGTTGCAAAAGCCAGAAATATCTAGATCACCTCCATCAAAAAAAATAATAACATGTATGTCTCATCAATGTCATTTCCTTTAATCTAAGTGTAACCTGTTGGTACTCCCAAATTTGGCACAAATTTGGAGTGACCATGTTAAAAATTTTAGTTAAGGAAAAATAAGTACCCTAAAAAACTTTTGTGAGAAGGCTTAGTTGGAGTGCTTGTCAAAAGTAGCCTGGTAATTTTCATGATAGACCACTAGGGAAGAGGGTTTATTACCTTTCATTTGACATATTTAGTGGGTTCCAACTCCTAAATTTCAATTCCGACATGTTTAGGGACTAGTCATTTTGAGGTGTTCACATAAATCCGCATTTTTTCGAAGTGTCAAATTGTTGTAACTTGCCCAGTTTGCTTCTGAATATCTTGCACCATGTTGAGTTTCATAAGTCACTACTTTTGGAATGTGTTACATGTATATTAGAGATTCTATGTTTCATTACCTAGGCCATTTCAAATCAGTTTGATAAGTTTCCATATTCCCCAAAGTTGGTTGCTCAGAGTTGTTTGTATCTTTGTTTTGCCCAGAAATCTGAATAGCCCAGTTTGATTGGTTATAACTTTTGACCAGTTGATTCAATTGAAAAAATCCTTTTTTACTATGTTCCTATGGTCAAATAATTCATATATTTCAGTTTCTAGATCATGATGAATCCATTTGAGCAGTTTGCCAGTTTGATTATGTTGGCATTTTGTTAAGTTTCCCAAAATTGTTGAATGCAGATTTATGAATACCTTACTTTGAAGGCCTGCATCTTTGATTAGATGGATATGTATGAGATCATGGTGTGTTCCCAGGTATTGTAAGCATGAAAATGAACCAATATTTCTAGTTTGTAGATCCCTATGAAATCAGATGACAAGTTTTCTAGAACCATTCTTTTAGTGAATAATTCTGATTTCCTGAGTATTCAAGTGCAGAATTACTAAGTTGTCCACTTTGGGGTCTTGAAAATGTATACCCGGTTGAAAATTTTGCATAATTTAATGTTCCCCCATGTTCCAAACATGATAGAGTACTTACCCAAAGATTTTTAGATTCCTGCCAATCCAGTTATCCACTTTGTCAGAGCCTTTCCAATTCCAATTTATTAAAGTTTTACTGAATGTGCAGAATTTAGAATTAAAAGACCTACTTTGTGATTTCATTGATTGCACCCGGTTCAAGGTCAAAATTAATTGAAGGATGTTCTACATTGTAGACTTGGAAATGAACTTCTCTGAAGATTTCCAGATTTTGGTTAATCTAGTTGATCACTTTTCTATGTTGATTCCAAATCAAATTTCTGCATTTTTCACCAAGTTTGAGTTGACAAAGTTGTAAAGGGCTGACTTTACAGATTTGTACTTTTTGATCAGTGTATTTTCTGAATGAGCTAATTAAGGTTTTACATTCTACATATGACATTGGATCCATGTTCAGAGGTTGAGATTCTAAGGGTCTTATTTGATAATTCTATAAATTCAGTATTAAAGGCAGTTTATGTAGTTTGCAGGGCAAAACAGAATCAAGTTTACAGAATGGTCATTTTATGAGAGTGATAACTTTTTGTCTAAAAGATGTTTTCTGGAACTGATCATGGCATCTTTCTTATTGCAAGTTAATATACTATTTGACTTGATGGTGATGCTTCAGAGCATGATTTAGTGATTTTCCAATGATCATTCCAAATGAGATTTATAGTGCTTCAATATTTTCACCTATACAGTATTCTAGAAATGCTAGGTTTGATTAGTTTCTCCTTACACCTGGAGTAAGATCTGAAGGATCCCTTTTGCATGCATAGTCATTGTAGATGAATGAATCTTCTTCCCAAGTGTCAGGACCAGATTGCTTGTTTTAGTCAATTTTTGAGACCAGTTCTAGAGGCTAGTTGTAGTTATGTGGTCAGTTTGTAAATTGTCATAAGATCGTAAAGGCCCTTATTTATAATCAAATTTTTCATAATGGTTTGGATTCAGAGTGCGGGTGTAAGTTTGAGGTACATGAGCAATGTAAATGAATCTCATAGAGCATAAGGGATAACTTGTCAAGTTTCCAACTTCATTGATTAGTGAAACCCTTGATATTTTGTGCTTTGAAGATATGGCTTTTATTATTAAATGTGGGTTTTGGATTTCATTTTTCCATAAAGGATGATTACAAACGGTCAAAGTAATGCATTTTATTAGGGGACACATTCAAAAGAAGAATTCTGTGAAATTCTTGGTAGCTCAACAATGAGGGATTGGATTGGAGTTTATGAAGAATATCTTATATTCTAAAGATTAGATTTTCTATGCTGATTCACATCCAAGAAATCTAGTAATTAATATAGAGGGTTCACTTATGCATTATAATTTTAGAATGATGGGAGAATTTGAATCTTTCATAAAGGGATTACTTTACTCCATCTCACATTTTCAGACCAGCAGCTGTCTATATATGTTTGTCAGTGCAAAGTGTATGGAATCATATGCAGCTCGAAAGCATTTCTTGGCAATTGGTTGTTGCAAAGTACAATCTTTGATCACTATGACAACATTCTATAATTATCTATTTTCTATATTTTGCACATTAATAGAAATTTATAATGCTTCAAGGACAAGAAATTTGTGCCAAGAATTATGAATGGGATAGCAATTTCTCATGTGGCAGGAAGTGAGGGGTTGCGTGGAGTAAGGGAAAAAACTATTTGGTATGTGTAAAGCTGAAGTTACATAGCAAATCAAAACCACATAGGCTTATGCAAAGATATATGGAAGGCTACACCGATTTTCAATGAAGAGCCAGCAATCAAAACATGGAGTATGCCATGCAGTTTTTGAAATTGAATTTTAAAACCAAAAGTCTAAAAAAGAAATCATTGCTAAGAAGTATGCGCAATATATGGGGATTTTTTGAAGTTTTTAAAAATCAAAATCAAAACAGTAATGCCAGACATATGGTGCACACCATAGTGACGGGGGGGGGGGGGGGAATTAAAGTTTCTTAAATACAAAGCATTGGGAGGAAAAATGCGCAGCTCTTGGGGGAGGTATAAATTTTTTTTAAAAAATTTAATTTTGTAAAATACAACAGTATGCTCGGAGTGTGAAGCAAATTTAGAAAGGAGGATTCAAGTTTTAAACTGTAAATATTTTCATTGCAACTATAGATGGATTACGCAAGCTTTTGTGGAGGCTTTCGAAGTTTTTAAACATTGAAATGTCATTGCCTGGTGGACTACGATAGTAAATTGGAGGAGGGATTTTAAAGTTTTAAAAAAATTATGCAACTAGAAAGTCTGCCAAGCACAATGTGCAACAGATTGAGGTGTGCAACATTTGATAGAAGGGAAGCAAATTTTTTTATAAAAACCAAGTCATATAGTATTGCCAGGAGTGCATACGCAACATCTGAGGAGGAAAGACCATGCCCTGCACAAAATGAAGAAGCCAGAAAACATTCAATATTGAATGCAATGTGTATGTTGAAATGAAAAAAAGAAACCATGGCTGGGGGCACCTAGACCTCTGGAAGATATTAATAGTCTTCATCAGCAATGAAACAGTGCCATTAGTGAGCAGCTCTATAGGAAGCTCCTAGATTTTGGTAAAACAGTGAGAAATGATTATCCCACATGGGTAATGCGAAGGTGTTTTTTAGTATTTATATACTAAAATACATTGGATATGAAATAAGAAGAAGAGCCCAGAGATTCTTGGTGGGCCCTTGGGAGCTGGAGGTTATGACGCACGGTGGGACCCCATATTTTGGGCATAAATTTTGAAAATCATTAAAATCATTCAAACCAATTATCCCACATTGATGCCGCATGAGACATTCAAGATGTTTATAAGTAGAAACAAGAACACATACAATGTGAAGCAAAGAGGAAGCTATCCACGTGCGTGCCCAGACTGGAGTGCCTCGATTTTTGTGCCTAAAATTGTTGAAAACCAAATTTTGCATAAAAGTGATGATGTGGCAAAGGCAACACGTGGCACATGGTGGTTGCAAAGTCAGAAGAAGAAGGATAGTTAACCACCAAGATTCTGAGAAAAGGAGACTAACTACCAAATAAGGTGCCAGATGTTGTTGCAAGGTTGCTAGATGCCAGGGCTAACCACCGTGAGTAGAAGATAACCGCTAATTGCGTGGTCGCCAGATGGTAAGGATAAACCGCCAGAGGCTAGGCACATGGTCACGAGAAGATGGAAGTTAAGGTGAAAAGTTTCAGAGACAATGAGATTAAGGTTGGTTGCATAGCCACCAATAAAAAATGCTAAGTCAAAATTCATTCAGAGACTTGGAGACTAAAGCTATTCGTTAGGTCTCCAAATCATATTGTGGTTAAGCGAATTTTTAAGAGACTTGGAGACAAGAAGAAGAAAGGTAACTATAGTTCAGAAGTGAGTTAAAAAGCTAGTCAGAGCATGCCACATGTCAATTTCTGGTGATTTTTGGGAAAAAATGCAGAAAATGGAAAATTTCAAGGGATAAAATGTGCACATAATTCAAATGATATAATGGTTTAAAATCTATAGTATATGCATGATATTAAAGGAAAAATCAATTAGATTTGCACAACTGGGACAAAAAGATAAAGTTTTCAAAGTGAAAGTTTAAAATATTGTGCATCATTAAGGTTTTATATTTTGCATAGTTTGTGCAATATTTCATAAACTTAACAATGAAGCATTCCCAAAGGTTATTAATGACATAAGGCAATCAAATTTGGAGGGCTTATTAGAGGCAGAATATAATCAGATTTTCACAAAGAGATAAATGATCAAATCAGATTTATAAAAGCATACACGGTGAAAAGACACTGAGAAATCAGATTTGTGCAAGGTAAGATCAGATTTGTTTCTTCAGAATGAAGTAAAAGACAAGGAAAATCATATTTTGAAGACTGAGATCACCGTTGAAATTTAGATATTTTTTGAAGAAAGAGAGATAAGTGCAAATGTTTAGAGCAAGTCCCTGTTGGTCTTGTTGAAATTTTATTGCATTTTATACTTCTATGTCTTTGATTTTCTAAAGGCTTAAGGTCTGGATGTGTAGAAGTAGAATACAACAATGAAATACAGTGTATTTTCTCCTCTTCTATATTTTCTTGTCTCTTTAGATTATGTTTGTGCTCTAGTATAGTTCATTTGTAAGGCATCTAAAATATACCTACTACAAGGTAGTATGTCTAATTGTTTGTGAGTCTCTTTTAAGGAGAGAGATAAGTTTCACAAGTGATTTCAGAGAGCAAAGCATTTTGTAAGGATTTGATGCAGTGGTATGGATATGAGAGGATAGTTTGTAAGGCACTCTATCTCAACTACATGTAGTTTGTAAGGCACTCTAGAGTATTTTCATTAGCTTATCTCTGCTGATTCATGTTTTCATTGACTCTTTGCCCAAGGGATAGGCACTGGTCTAGGATATAGTTTAGAGTTTGTTCCTCATCCAATATCAAAATCATGTCAATCAAATATACTTCTATTACTTAGAACAAATGAGCTGAACTCATTAGGGACTCATATCAGCAGGATATTGTCCATTTTAGTGATTCCTTGGAGATTGAATCAACTAGGTTATCCCTCCTTAAAAGGAAGAAGGATGAAAATACTTGTATCACTCATTTATGCTATCTTTACAATCATGGTTTGTATGGTTAAGTTTTGCATTAGGTTATGCTTGGCCATATGCAGAGTGTTTCATAAAGTTGATTTAATAAGCTGCTAATAGAAAATCAGTGTCCAAATTCATATATATACTATGTAATCAGTAATCATAAAGAGGTAAAACCTACCTGAGTATATGTGGAGCTCAAAAATGAAGAAGGATCTTATCCAATCCTTAGCAATTAGGCTTTTCTTGCATCTAAATCAATATAGATAGCATGGTGTTTAAGTAATTATTCAAGCACTGTGATTCATACAAGAAAAATACCTAACATAACCCTTAGATACTAATCTTGTCTTGTTCCTTATTACCTTACCATTCCCATATAACTTTTTTTTGATAAACCCATTATGTACCAATCACATTCTTATTTATCGGTCTGGGCACAAGTTCCCAGGTATGATTCTTCTCAAATTGATCAAGTTCTTCCTTCATTAACTTAACCTAATTCTAATCATTACATGCTTCTTTTATAGATTTAGGTTCAACCTAGGAAAGTAGACACAGAAAAGAATGATCTTGTGTGAATTAGTAACAAATCCTTTATTTTTATCACCAATAATCTATTTCTCAAAATGATTTTTCTTACATACCTTGGTTTATTTTTTGTAGATGTCGATGCTGGTTGATTATTTCATCTTCTTTCTTATCCTCTTTTCCTCTATCCTTTGTATCAGATTCATACTCAATATGTATCTTAAGAGTCTTCTGAAATTCCTCATCAACTTTCACATTTTCACTTTCCACAATCTTATTCATTCTATTGTTGTAATACTGATACACTTTTATCTTTGTATAATATCGGAGAAGTATTCCTTCGGTAACTCTTCTATCAATTTTTCAAAGATTATCTTCATCTTTTCAAATGTAACATTTGATTCCAAGGATTTTAAAATACTTAATTGTAGGTGCTCCTCCATGCCATAGATCATATGATGTCTTGTCATATTTTCTCTGGTACAAAAATTTGTTCAGTGTGTGCACAATAATATGTACTGTTTATCTCAAGTAAATTTCTGGTAATCTTGCTTCCTTCAACGTCGTCCTTGTTTCTTCCTTAATTGTATTTTTCATTCTTTCTCCTACACCATTTTGTTATGGTCTTATAGGTGCTGAAAACTATCTCTTAATTCCATGTTTCTTAGAAAAAAAATTTAAACTCATCATAAGTATTCTCCTGCTTTATTAGATCTCAAACATTTAATTTTTCTACCACATTTATTTTTAACTCTAGCCTTGAATATCTTAAACTTCTCAAATGCCTCTAATTTTTCTCTAATAAATTCAACCTATTTTAACCTTTAATAATCATTCATGAAAAGTATAAATTATCTCTCACCTTGAAAACTTCTTGTTCTGGTAGGAACGCAAAGTTTAGAGTGCACTAAATCTAGTAATTTGATAGATGGATAGTCTTTTTCCCTGAATGATTCTCTACTATGTTTTCCTTCCTAAAACCTCTTGCAAATCACATTATCTAGTTTATATAATCTAGGTAAGTCTTTTACTACACATGGTCAACATGTTCTTACCAAATTATTGAAGTTGATATGACACATCCCCTCGTGCCAAAGACAATTTTCATCAGCCTGCGATAGTAAACAAAATGATTGTGAAGATCCTTCAAGATGGTACATATTCTATCCTATCCTTTTTCCAAGTGAAATTACATATCTAGATATATACTAAATTTCACATATTTCATTCTTGAAAACAACATCATATCTAGTCTCACACATCTTTCCAACACTCAAGAGATTGTGATATAAATTATTTACATAATAGACATTATCAATATTATTCTTTCTTGCAAAAGTAATAGATCCTCTATGAAAAATATATGAAAATTTAGCATCACTAAACCTAATAGGACCACCGTCATATTTTTAAGTGATACAAATTTAATCTTGTCTCGAGTCATGTGATGAAAATAATGACTATCAATCAACCATTCATTTTTGTTTCTTCTTACATAAAAAGTAGTTTCAACATCATCATCAAATTCAGAACAAATATTGGAGATATCAATTTTTTTTTTAATCTTATTCAATATAAAACTATCTTCTACTTTTGACTCATCATCTAAAATACCAACATCTTTACCAACAAAATAAGCCTTCTTATTCAATTTTTAAAACATATTTCTATGACCCTTCTCTAGACATATAGTACCTTGTTGATGTGTGTTTTATGACCCACCAAATAGTAGAACAAAACACCGAGGTATCTTATGCTCTCTTGATCAAAGTTCTATATATGCTAAGATTGCGAGAAGACCATATAGGTCACTCCAAGGTTCCTTTCATGTCAGGTCTTGACCATGGATAAGCTTGGTGGTAAATGTGATTTGTTGAATATCACAAGGGGCTTACGTTTTAAGTCTTGAAAGATCTGCAATGAAACACGTTTTGGAATTTTCAAAATATGTAGAAAGAAAAAGGAAGTAGGGTTCAAAAGTTTTAATCTACTCCTAAGGGCAATGATAGCAATAGTCAATAATTCGGTGGACAAATTCCCAATAACCAGGTTCCACTTCGCCAAGTTATACTACAACTACACGAGAACTGGTGCAATCTTCAAGGTTTATGCAGAGGATTTTCATACCACCACGGACACCATCATGAATAACAATGTACGCGCATGTCATAAGTTAAGCATATGTATGAATGATGTTCAGGCTAACTTTGCACAATGATTTACAATTAGTAAAACATCAAAAGTATGAACCAAAGGAACTCATCAAAACACCATCATATTTATCATTACAATCACAACACTTCATATAACTAAGCTAAACTAAATGAGGGAATTATGAAACCAAGCAAGAACTAAAACACATCAAGTATTCACCATGAAACCAAAAATGAAAACTTTATTGTCTCAGTAGCTCCTTAGCAACAATCTCAAAATTCCGCTGCTTACAAATGAGAAGTGAGGCATTTATATAAGTCCTCAAATACAATGAGTGGCCTGGATCAAACAATAACCGATGGCCTAGAATATGCCACCTCAGCCCTAATTAGGGTTAGGGAAAAGAAGAAGGAATTTACCTTTCTGAGCATAACTATGACAACCAATTAGGAGGAGAATCTCCACCATGGTGGGTAATAAATGCCCTATCAGGAAGGAGAGTGGGTTGCAATAAATGACCACTAAGCATGCCCACTATGCATTAACTGTATTATTTTTCCTTGAATGGATTGACCTTGATTCCCTTCCTTATATGCACTGACTTTGACTTGCAGATCTTTGACTAGCTGGTGCAGAGGATTGAGCGTCTTGTTAGGAATGGATCATTTTGTAAGCCAGATCCAACTTTTATTACTTCTTCTAAAATTATCCCTCCTTTGATCAGTTTCATCCTTCTATGCTTGCTTGGGAATTCATCTTCTTGAAAGTGCATTTGGATTCCCTCATATGTGATTATGGAATTTCTTCGCATATAAACTATCTTGGCCATAGTCTTGGATTACCAAGTTGAACTTTGATCTTTTGAAGCTTGGATCCATGAATCTCTTGAACTAGATCACTTAAATTTTTAACATCGGAACCGGAACCCTCCGACAAGAGTGTCCTCCTCGAACATCTGAAACTAGAATTCTTCCTCCTGCAAAATGAAATAACAAACATAAGTATCAAGCAAGGAAATAAGATAGAAGATACTTTACATCTCATTCCACACTGGGAATAAAATTCAACTCATAGAACCCTAAATATAAAACATTTTCTCCCTCCTAAAAGAAAATTTTTCTCTCCATAATTTTTTCTCCCTCCTTGAAACATCTTTTCTCTCTCTTTATCATTTTCACTTCAAAACTTGCACACTTTTATTCAAAGCTCCATGCTTCTTCTTGAATTATCCAAAACCCCTCACCATTACATTTCATCCATGGGTGCATGTTTGAAAACAATTTTGACCATTCTTTCACCTATGTAGTCCAAAATAACTCCAAAACCCATTTTTTTAAAAAAAATTTCCATTTTCCATTTTTCCAAGATTTTTAACTTTTCCGAGATTAATTTCTCCAAGATTTCAAAAAATATTCAAGATTTCTAAATTTCTGTCCTTTTCCAAAATTTCATAATTCTCCAAGACTTCCATTTTTTCTGAGATTTTTCAATCTTTTAGAGTTTTAGAGTTTTGGATTTTTTCACTTTTCTGACAAAATTTCTAAGATTTCATTTTTTCGAGATTCGCCATTTTCCAAAATTCCAAAATTTTGGATTTTTTAATTATTTCCAAATTCACCAAATTTGGGATTTTCTCACCTTTTGGATTTCCAAAATTTTTGAATTTTGATTTTTTTTTCAAGGTTCACCATTTTCTAAAATTCCCAAATTTGGGATTTTTTCACTTTTTGATCAAGATTTAAGATTTTTTCAAGATTTTTCCAATTATTGCGAATTTTTTCAAGATTTCAATTTTTAGCTTTTCGAATTTAGAGATTTCCAAATCCTCAAGAATTCCAAAATTTTCAAATTTTTCAAAGTTCTCCATTTTTTTGGGAAGTCCCCTTTGTTTAAAAGTTTATTAAATATTAAATATAAAATTTAATATTTAATAAAATCTTCAAACTTGAAGTTTTCATGCGTGGGAGGTTCTTACGCTATTGAGGACTTTTAATTTTTTGAATTTTACTTGACCCGTGGATTCATTCTCTTCACAAATTTCTTCATAATCATCGCTATGCATTCAGACACACTTAGACAAGTAGGTGGATTATCCAAATTTGCAAAATTTCCTTAATCATGGAAAACAAAATCATGCCCAAGTGCATTTTGGTGTGGGCCTTGGAAATTTTATTCATTCACAAAATTCCTTGACTGGGGTAGAATTACGCTTGGGCGTACTTTTGGGAAAGTGGAGGATTCTGGAAATTTCCTTCATATCCATTGAATTGCCCTCTGACTTGCGCTAAGCGAGATTTTGGTAGAGTGACAGATTTTTTCTCTTGGTGGGGATTCCATGTAATACCCTCCTCTTAGTGTGCTTTTCAGTTTTGGATGCCGAACTCTTTTAGGTATTTTGATGTATGTGTCGTTATTTCAGTTGATCCTAAGGATACTTATGTATTACATTTCAGTATATTATTGATCCATTATTATAATGTTGTATCATTTGTGTATATGTGATTTATGGTTATTTAATGATGCTTATGTATATGTTAGGATTTCATTTTGGTTATGGTTTTATGACAATACTGACCTTAGATTTATATGCACATTGATAATTGTATGTTTTGTGTTACTGTTTGATGTGCTTGGTATGGTATGGGACAGAGTCATAGTTACTTTCTTCGGCGAGATCCACATGATAACCTAGTCTCAACCATTGTTTGCCATATGATATATGCATGTATGTTCATCTTTGTGATGACATGTTTGCAGGTAATGGGCTACATCTTCCTTGAATTTGCATGAGTGAGCGTGCCCTATCGCATTAATGTCAATGGTAAGAGAGAGGAGATAGTTTTTAGGTCCAAATCCTATCCTAAACCTAATTGTCCTAGTTAGTGGACAAGTATCTGTATGACTACCTTACCGAATTCGTGTATTTGACAGGAATTCTTGTATCCCTTTCCTAGTGCATGTTTGATTTTTGCTTGTATTTGATTTCAGGTGCTTGATGTGATTATGTGGGTGATATATCATGTTATTTATTTAATTAAATATTATTGCAATTAATTATTAAATATAGGGTATTTAATTAATTGAAAATTAAATTAAATACCTATGTTTAATTGAATAGTTTAATTAAAGTGCAATTATGGAATATTACTATTTAATTGAAAATTAGAGTAAATAAGCTTTTATGCTTAATTAAATAATTGAATATTAAGTTGCATGGATTATTGTGCTTTAAAATAATTAAGTTAATTAAATTAATATTTTATTAATTACATGTGCAAGCTTTGGTTGAAAAAGTATTTTCAAACTCAAGAGATCTCAACTTGATTTTAGGAGTCAAAGTTGAGTTGTGCAAGTAATTAGATATTTTAATTATTAATTGTCATTTTCTTTCAATTTTAGGTAGAGTCCTTTTAGGAGTTAACTCAATGTGTTGTCATTAGGGATTGCTTGTTTAGGAGAAATTGATCCTCATTAGGGGGGATCCTTCTCTCATTTGAAGATAACAGGTTTTTGGGAGCATTTTTGGAGAGCTTTGGTGTGTGCTTGGTTGCTTTAGTGTGTGCTTGGTTTTGAAGCATAATTTGGGAATTCTCCTTTCTTGGAATTTTGCATTGTGTGTTCCTCATCAATTATTGAGGTAGGGTCTTGTTCATGTCAATTCTAGTTTTCAGATCCCTCTCTTCCATGCATCCAAAAAGATAGGATCCTTTGTTTGGTCATTCCTTGCTTGATTATTTTTTGTTTTTGATGATTTCAATTGGAAAAATATGTTTTAGATCAATTTGATGTTTTATGCAAGCTTGCATGTCAGATCTGTGCTTGTGGGCATAAATGGTTTCTAGTTGAATATATTGTTGAATGGGTATTTCTGGAAATCTAGATCCTTAGTTTTTATAAAAATATATATATTACCCTAGTATGGAAGTGCTGTCAAAATTTCGTTAGAAAATTCCCTATAGAACTCTTAGAAAATGATAAGTCAATATGCTCTATAGTGAAAATTATAGTAGAAGAAAAAAATAAATCCCTCTCTTGAAAATATTCTTTGCGAAATTAATTAGGAAAAAAAAATATAACTCTCTGTAAAAATACAGAGTTAGAAATAATTACACTAGTCTATTAAAATTTGATAGAAAAGACAAAAAGAGAAAAAATCTTTTATTATTCTGTTTCTCAGAAATAATTTAAAAAAAAAAATATAATAACAAAAAGACTTGTTGTTTATTAAATTGTGCATGTTATAATTCTTTTAAAAGAGAAAATTTTGTTAAGAATATATATATATATATATTAATGCAAAGCGGAGTGGGTGGTGGGGGCCACCACACCTCCCCATTAGTGCAGGCGGGCTGACCGACTCGGCAGCTGAGACTACCGGTGTGACAATCGAAGCTGCTAGTACGGCAGTCGGCGCCGACCGACAGTCAGGCATGCCTTCCCTTATGTAAGGGAGACCGACAGGTGATGTGGTCGGGGTGGGACCATGGAATTCCCCCCCAATATAATTTTGATTTGTTTATTTATTTATTTATTTAAATTTAATTTTAAATGTTGTTAAAATCATCTTTTTTAATATTTGGTTTTTTCTTTAATTTACATGATTAAAATTTAATGTTATTTAATTTAATATTATTAGTTTAGGTTAAAATTTAAATAAATTTGTTATTAATATTTAAAATAATTTATTTTTTAATTTTTAATTAGTTTAGCGTTAATATTTAAATTAGTTTGATATTAATGTCTAAATTAGTTTATTATTAATATATATAAATTAGTTTAATATTAAATATTTAAATTAGTTTATAGTTAATTTTTAAATTAGTTTTAAAATTAACTTTCAAAATCAGTTTTATGATTAATGAGGAGTTTAATTAGGATGAGATTATAGAATTGATTAATGATGTGATTAATGTTATAGGTGAATAAGTATATTTTTATCATTGTGATTAATTGATCATTATTAATCATTGAATCCTATGGTGTTTAATAAGATATTAGGATTTTTTTGTTTGATTGGGTGATTTATGTTTATGTCGCACCTAGGAATTTAATAACTTTATAATTATAACTGAAAATTGGTAATTAATCCCTAGATGTATTTATGTGTGGAGTTTATAAATAGATCTAGAGATAATGTTAACATTTATCAAATATGGAATATTTAGTTATGGTTGGATAGTAATTTTAGTGAATAAATGAATTTGCATGATTAGGAATTATAAATTTGTTTATTCTTACGTTGACATTAAATTTAGTTTAAATGCATTATGAATATGAATTATTGTACTATGATGTGCTTTGGGTGTGTGTTTCTATGAATTGAATGTTCTCCTATGTTATCATGCTTTCAGGTATCTGTTGGGTTAGATGACCCTAGGACTTAAGTCCAGAAGTTTTGGGATTGTACTTTCTGCATGGTATCTTTTATGAAGTCAATTTGTGATTTATGATGATGTCATAGTCCTGATTTCGTAAACCCAACCTATTTCAGATATGATGTATTGTTTGGTCATGTGAGGACATTGTGAATGTTTTAGGGTTATTGAGAACCTATGTGCACCTGAATGTACATGATGAAATTTGAATTATTAATTATCCTTGTGATACTCTATTGTGAACCTAGGGAATGTTACCTAGTTGTATAGTAGGAGGTGGCTTACAATAAATACTAGAGCCCATAAGTGGCTGTCAGGATTTTCTTATTGTAAGTATTGGTAACAAGTGATAACCTAATGAATTAATTAGGATGCATTAAATTAAAATAATAAGATTAATACCTCATCCATGATTGAGCACTAATATAGGCTAAAATGGAGGATGAGATGATCCTTGCCCCCTTTTGAGGTGCGGGTTCGGGCATCACTAGTGATCTTGTCTATTTGAAAGGTCATTAATACCGTGTATGGTGACTTGTGTGCCAGAATCCATTAATAGATTGTCAAGACTTAACCCAAGGGTTAGACGTACATGATGACACCTTTTAATATATAGCTTAGGTTATCCTACATTTGTCAGTACCTCTGGTGTTGTTTAGTATTCCATTTTATGGTTCAGAGTGCTTCTAGGATCTTCCTATGCATTTGAGTATGAGGTCATATATACCTTGGTTGCATTCTTGTTGTATACCCCCATGTGATGGGCCTATTACTATCTCCTCAGCATGGTGGGAGTAGAACTTTGGTTCCACGTGGTCAGGTGGTAGTGATTCTTATTACCATTGAGATTTTGACAGATTATTCTTAATGCTAGGATGTTCCTTATTGTAGTTTCATCTTCCTAATCTTTTGGAGACTTTTTCAGTTACTTGAGATGTGTTTTGTACCATATGTATATATATTGGTTATCATCCTTTGGAGGATGCATTGGATTGTTTATTATGTATTACTACATACCCTGCGACTTGTGCAGTTGATGTTGATTAGGTAGTATACCATATGGTATCAGATGTATATGTAATTATTTATTATGAAATGTATGTTATTGGATTCATATTATGTAACCTTTATGTTAGTTATTTATATATTTTTTAATCATAGATTAGTTCGTTTAAGTAGTTCTATGTCAAGGAACCCTTGAGAAGTGCTATCTATGTATGAGTTGTATTTCATGTATGTCATATACTTCATTATGTTGCTTCCGCATTGTTATCATTATTGTTTATAAATACTTAAAAAAAAATTTATTTTGTGAACTTAGTGTCAAGTTTAGGTTTAGTTCTCCTGGGTTCCCTGGCGGGGCATTACACTTGGTATCAGAGCCCACATTTATACATTGGGAGCTCTGGGAAATATGTATGCCCATTATTTGTCTTTTTATTTTGAAACATTGAAACAAACATTGACATAAAACTCTGATGTATTTAAGACTATTGCCTTGTGTTTATTTATTTTCATTTGTCGCCTTTTGGTTTTGATTTTGAGTTGTTTTTTGATTCTTTGGTTGCTCGAGGAATGGATTCTATTTATTATAGAGATGTTGTTGTGAGCATTGATCAGGATCAGGCCTTGAAGATTCAACACCTTGTCGGAGGGCTTAATGACCTCACTGATGGAGGAGTTAGAGTCTTTGAATCCCAAGATTTTAGGGATGCAATATATAAGGCTATGTTGGTTGAACCAGATCATCTTGCGGACTCAAAGGGTGATCTAAACGCATAGGGTGAGGAACCCTCTCATGATCAATTTGGTGGTCAGTTAGGGGTGCGGTCTAGTGAACTTGCTTCTATTTTCAGAAGTGATCATACTCGGGAAGATAGGTATTCTGGAGGTTCTTCTACCTTTCCAAAAGGTAATAAATTTCAATAGAAGGGAGGAATCATTCCTCCTACTTTTATTGGTCCTCGGATTAATAATCTTCGTGATATTAAGCACAGAAAGTGTAGACAGACAGTTTAGCCTAGTGGATCTACTTCTGGTTACAAGGGTTATCATCCATAGGGAGCTGGAAACATTGGGAATCCTTCTACAGTGTTGAAGGGTAACCAATACCCACAAAGGAAGAGATTCCTTCATGGTACTAGTGGCGGTTCCCCATCAGGGAACTATCACAACTGGTTGCACAGTAAGTGCAATAGGACTGATTAGTCAGTTCAGAGAGTGCATCAAGATGTCTTTGGGGGTGTTTTTCAGTAGTCTAGTGCACCTTCATTTAGAGGAAGTGGAGGTGTAAGAGCTTGTTTTTCTTGTGGGTGGCAAGACCATATTGTAGTCAATTGTCCTTAGTGTGCAGTGTCATTCCTGGGGCAGAGGTCGATGGCTATTGATCCTTCACTTGGGGATGTTTGTAGATCTCATGAAGTGTATGTAGCCTTGGATCACCTTCTAGAGGTGTATCATTCTTCTTTGAGTGGAGTTGCAGATGTTGGATCAGTAGCTAGTTTTCAGATTCCAGCAGTAGGGGATGATCCCCCATGTTCGAATCAGAGTCCTATGAAGGATTCTAAGGGACCCACACTTTGAGTCTTTAAGGACTTGGATTAGATATTATGTGATGAGAGATTGATTTCTCTATCTTTGTTTTAGGCTTCCAGCAGTAAGCCTAATTTTAGGGGAGGAGGATGTAATACCCACCTCTTAGTTTGCTTTTCCGTTTTGTATGCCAAACTCTTTTAGGCATTTCAATGTATGTGTGGTTATTTTAGTTGATCTTGAGGATACTTATGTATTACATTTCAGTATATTATTGATCCATTATTAGCATGTTGTATCATTTGTGTATATGTGATTTATGGTTATTTAATGATGCTTATGTATATGTTTGGATTTCATTTCAGTTATGGTTTTCTGACAATACTGACCTTAGATTTATATACACAATGATAATTCTATGTTTTGTGTTACTGTTTGATGTGCTTGCTATGGTATGAGACAGAGTTATAGTTACTTGCTTCGGTGAGATCTACGCGATAACCTAGTCTCAACCATTGTTTGTCATATGATATATGCATATATGTTCATCTTTGTGATGACAGGTTTGTAGGTACCGAGCTACGTCTTTCCTGAATTGGTAGGAGTGAGCACGCCCTATCGATTAATCTCAATGGTAAGAGAGGGGAGATAGCTTTCAGGTCCAAATCCTATCCTAAACCCAATTGTCCTAGTTAGTGGACAAGTATCTATTTGACTACCTTACAGAATTCGTGTAGTTGACAGGAATTTGTGTATCCCTTTCCTAGTGCATGTTTGAATTTTGCTTGTGTTTGATTTCAGGTACTTGATGTGATTATGTGGGTGATATATCATGTTATTTATTTAATTGAATATTATTGCAATTAATTATTAAATATAGGGTATTTAATTAATTAAAAATTAAATTAAATACCTATATTTAATTGAATAGTTTAATTAAAGTGCAATTATGGAATATTACTATTTAATTGAGTATTTAATTGAAAATTAGAGTAAATAAGTTTTTATGCTTAATTAAATAATTGAATATTAAGTTCTATAGATTATTGTGCTTTAAAATATTTAAGTTATTTAAATTAATATTTTATTAATTACATGTGCAAGATTTGGTTGAAAAAGTATTTTCAAACTCAAGAGATCTCAACTTGATTTTAGGAGTCAAAGTTTAGTTGTGCAAGTAATTAGATATTTTAATTATTAATTGTTATTTTCTTTCAATTTTGGGTAGAGTCCTTTTAGGAGTTAATTGAATGTGTTGTCAATAGGGATTTCTTGTTTAGGGGAAATTGATCCTCATTAGGGGAATCCTTCTCTCATTTGAAGATAACAGATTTTTGGGAGCATTTTTGGAGAGCTTTGGTGTGTGCTTGGTTTTGAAGCATAATTAGGGAATTCTCCTTGCCTGGAATTTTGTATTGTGTTCCTCATCAGTTATTGAGGTAGGGTCTTGTTCATGTCAACTCTAGTTTTTAGATCCCTGTCTTCCATGCATCTGAAAAGCTAGGATCCTTTTTTTGGTCATTCCTTGCTTGATTATTTTGTGTTTTTGATGATTTCAATTGAAAAAATATGTTTTAGATCAATTTGATGTTTTATTCAAGCTTGAATGTCAGATCTGTGGTTATGGGTATAAAGGGTTTCTAGTTGAATATATTGTTGAAATGGGTATTTCTGGAAACCTAGATCCTTAATTTTTGTAGAAAAATATATATTACCCTAGTACGGAAGTGTTGTCAAAATTTCGTTTGAAAATTCTCTATAGAACTCTTAGAAAATGATAAATCAATATGCTCTATAGTTAAAACTATAGTAGAAGAAAAAAAAAAATCCCTCCCTTGAAAGTATTCTTTGCAAAATTAATTAGGAAAAAAAAATATAACTCTTTGTAAAAATACAGAGTTAGAAATAATTACACTAGTCTATTAAAATTTGATAGAAAAGACAAAAAGAGAAAAAGTCTTTTATTATTTCATTTTTCAGAAATAATTTA
>MU225344.1:1087243-1127503 GCA_018584345.1 Thuja plicata
CCCTGCCTCAACTTCTTCTGCAGCAATATTTTCTTTTTCAACCTCCATCTCCTCAGCCTTGTCCTGTGTGTCTATTGTTGGGTCTGGACCTTGGTAGGCTTCTTTGGGGATTTCCTCTTCAAGCTATTTCTCTTCTTCTTCTGCTAGAATTTCTTCTTCTATCGGCAGTAGGGGAGGTATTGGGCCAAGATTTAGAGTTTGGGCCACTGTGATAACCTACCCGAAGGTTGCCCTCAGGAGTGGCCTTGGGAACGTGGCGGCTGGGTTTACGGTTATTTTCGGAGGTCCAATTCCCCCAGCGGATGCCATTTGTTCACCTGGCTTTAGTTGGTCCACTCCCGAACCTTGTATCTCTTGAGCCCTGGGGATAATTTCCGGTTTCGACTCCTTTTCTTCTATCTCCTGCTCTTGCTCTTGCACAGGTTCCTGTTCTGGGTCTTCTTGGTCCGCAACCCCCGCTTCTTTCTCCGGGACTTCTGTCCCTGCTTGTGTATCATCCCCTTGCAAGTTTCCAAACTCATCAGTTGTAAATACATCATCAAATTCCTCTTGCAAAGGGGGACTGGCTAGGACCTCTGCAGGCTCTGTTTCTTTCTCCAGTTCCGGGGAACTGGAAGAAAGGATCTCTACTTTCTGGGGGAGGGACGCCGCTGGCACTGGTTCTGCCTTGGACTACTTTATGTGCTTCCTCTTCCTCCTGGTGACTAAAGGTGGCCCCACATCAGCTATAGCTGCTGCCTCCAGGGGATCCACCCCCTTTGCCTTGACCATTAAGGCTACCAGCGATGGGGAGGAAGGAGGACGAATTGGTCCAGCCATGAGCGGGGGAGTGGCCAGCCTCATTATTAACTGCTCCCTCATTTGCTGGGAGGCTGCCATAGATTGCTTGATCTATTCTTGAATGAGGACTTCTTGCATGGAGGTTGTTGTAGCTATCCCTTTTCCCTTGTCTGTGCCCTGCGAGGAGGTCCCGGCCCCCGGGGTCAATCTTGGTACCGGTGGCGGAGTTACCTTTGGTGCTGGTCGGGGAGCCTGACGCATACTCTCAGGGCACACCCTCTTAAAATAGGCATGAATTCGCTCGACCACATCTCGAGTGAAGTCCTCAATTATGGGCCCCTCCTGGGTGGCCCAATCCATTGCTGGTAGTGCCAACTTATCGATCCCCTTTTCTTTGTACTTGGGATCTATGGTGGGGGCGGCATCAGAGAAGCCCAGAGGGAATCTCTGGAGCTTCAGTTCCTGCATCATTCTGGCTGTCATTCTAATATAGTGCCTGCTTTGTACCTCCACATCATCTTGGCAATCTATCCAGAATTCCTCCATGTGTATTTGATGGGGCTCTGAAGCCCGGGGCATTACCGTTGCTATTTTTCTATGCGGGTCAAAGTTCTTCCGCGCCAGATAGAATTCTTGCAAATTATAACTTTTTAGCTCATTGTCCGCCTCCTTTACGGTGGCCAGAATACAGATGTAGTTCCCACAGGTGATTGGGAATGAGATGTTGGGGACCTTCTTGAGGGCAAAGAAGGTGTGCAATTCCATCATCTGTCGGCAATATTCTAGCAACATGATCTTGTCCTCGCAATGTCTGGGCAACAAGTAGGGTTTCCCGGAGAAGCTGGCGACCCTAATGTATGTATGCTACTGGAACTGAATGTAGTAGTGTCCATAAATACTAATTAACTTCATTTCCTCAGTGGATAGGCGGTATTCAGCATCCTGGGTGGGCGTGAGTAGATGGTAGTAAACGAACGCGTCGTTTACTTGGCAGAAACTAGGGAAACTGGCTTCCCATTGAATCTGTGGGAAATGGTCCCAAGGTGCTTTTTGTTCTAGGCCCATCCCGAGCACGCCATCTGTAAGTAGGCTATTGGAGTAGGGTCTCTGCTGAGCTAGGGCCCAGAAAATGTAAGAAGACATGTAGAACTTCTTTTTCCTGTCCACCTGGAGGAACTGGGAGTCGACGTGATTGGAGATTATTGCGTCCCAGTCAAAGAATTCTCCCTTGGTGGAGATGCCAAGGAGGAAATAATACATCCATTTTGCAAACTCCTGGGTGGAGGGTTGCCCAAATACCCAGGATAATGCTATTATCCCCATTTGGATGCTCTCCTTGAATTCAGAGCGGGGAATTTCTATCTTCATTCTCTTTGGATCCCTCTTTGGGGCCTTGAGCCAGTGGGTGTTCATGTACACCCGGGCAGCATCCTCCAGTTGAATAAATTGGTCCAAGGCATCAGCCCTTGTAACCATTGTGGCTCTGTCAAATTGTGGGATTCCTAATCCCGCCTGGAATGTGTCTGGGTCGAGGGATACCAGAGGAGTGGGGTATCATGTAGGTTCCGTGGCCGCAAGCATGACGACCCAGACGGAAGAGTTGTAGTTGGCAGCCAGTGTTAAGATGAGCTCCGGAGACTGCACAGAGCAAGGGAAGCAAGCTACCCGGAGGATCCCAGAACCTCCAACGTTAATCGCTAGTTGATCTCTAGCCTGTCGCTGGATGTGCATCACCTTTACCAGGGCCTGCATCTCTGCCCACGTTCTGATGCTGGTGTCAGTTATGAGTTTAACCTTGGACTCAATCTTTGAGCCCGTAATGTTGTTGTTCTGCACAAACTTCATGGTGAGGGGAAGTTTCTCTAGGGCCCTCTCCATTTCAGATTTCATTGCAGCCCTGGTTTTTGTCGCTGTTGGTAGTTTCAGACTTTCGAGAGGAGATGATGCAGACGCTTCAGACATGTTTAGAAGACGAAGTCCGGGAACCTACAAGGCAAAGCGACCGTCAGAATATTTTTATCAAAATAAAATAGTTACTCTGGGGTCCGGAGATCTTACCACCACGGTGTTGGCTTTCCTGAAAAGTTAGTATCATGCAAAGATAACCGAAAAGCAAAATATATCATGAACTTAAAGTATCCACATATCTGGGTCTGGGGAATCTTATCACATTTGGCAAAGACACGGGATGGATGATGGAAAGAGGCCCGAAGCCTGGAAAAATGACCGTTAGCAAAGATATGTGAACAGGCAAGTTTTCAAGGCCACGTTGATGCCACGTGTGTTCGCATTAAATAGATGTGATGGCAATGACAGCGGAGCCAACTGTCTGATCACGCGAAAAGGGAAAGCCACTTGGCTGGAATTGATTGCGTGCATGGGACGTAATTGAGGTTCTGACAGACTTGATGGAGGAGAGAGAAAATTGCCTGTTTGAAACCAGCAGGGAGCCAGGTTTCAAACAGGTGGTTTCCTACCTCGAAGTGAACTTGAAGGCGGAAGACCAGAAGCAAAGGCGACTAGACCAGCTTGTCGAGTCACCTGGAAGGATATACACAAAGCTAAGGGATATATATAGGGAACGGAAAGATATACAGAAGGCACCCTACAACTACAAACATATATACATGAATAAACAATGCGGGACAACATCCGCGGGAAAACTAGGTAGAGCAGAAACACACATATACAGCTATCTACACACTTACAAACAGACCACTATTTACACTATTTACATTATTTACGCAATTTATAGACTTTACAGACAAACGACCTCCGCACAGAGGGTGAACAACCCTTTGGCAGAGCCGACCCACCAACGGGTGGAAAAACCAGAAGACCACAAACCAGACAAGCCAGAGCGAAAATAAAACAAAAACAAACAAAACCAAGCAAACCCAAAGAAAAACCAGAAAGCAGGAGAAAAATAGGGAGGAGGGAAGGCAGAAACACCAACCTGAGAACGCAGAAGGTGGAAGAAAGGGGAGATTACCATGGGAGCTCAAGTTCGAAAAACTTTCAGAATCACCTCCACGACGCACTCGCAATTGCCTGAGAACGCAGAAGATGTTAAGCTTTGATTATCACAAATTTTCTGCAAATGTTTTGTTGATCACTTTAAAATTGCTCTAATTCGCTCTAAGTGCTCGAAGGTTTTAATCGTGGTAAATGTGAAAGTGACAAATGAAATCTATTTATACCCATGGTAAAGCCATCCTCTTCCTCCGACAACTCCCAGACGAGCGAAACCTCCAGACTCCGGACCCGGGGATTCCTTGTGATGATATTTTTAAGAACATCATAGCGAAGAATCCCAGAGTCCGGAATCAGGCTTCCAACAAAGACAACCTCTGGGACCGGAATCCCGGAGGATAAAACCAACAAAAAAAACAACACACCGGGGAAGAAAACCCCAGAGAGAGAAAGAGAGGAAAGAAAAAGAAAGACAAGGCAAAACCGCAAACCAAAAGCGAAAAAAAAATGCCAAAAAAAAAAAAATGGGGAACCCAACATTTTGCACACAAAATGTAGGGACGGGGATGTAGGGCATAACAATACCCCCATGTGATGGGCCTATTACTATCTCCTCAGCACGGTGGGAGTGGACCTTTGGTTCCACGTGGTTGGGTGGTAGTGATTCTTAATACCATTGAGATTTCAATGGATTCTTCTTCATGCTAGGATGTTCCTTATTGTAGTTTCATCTTCCTAGTCTTTTGGAGACTTGCTCAATTACTTGAGATGTATTTTATACCATATGTATATATATTTGTTATCATCCTTTGGAGGATGCATTGTATTGTTTATTATGTGTTACTACATACTCTGCAACTTGTGAAGTGGATGTTGATTAGGTAGCATACCGTATGGTATAAGATGTATATGTAATTATTTATTATGAAATGTATGTTATTGGATTTATATTATGTAACCTTTATGTTAGTTCTTTATATTTGTTAATCGTAGGTTAGTTCTTTTAAGTAATTCTACGTCAAGGAACCCTCGAGAAGTGTTATCTATGTATGAGTTGTATTTCATGTATGTCATGTACTTCATTGTGTTACTTCCGCATTGTTATCATTATTGTTTGTAAGGTCTTAAAATAAAATTATTCTATGAACTTAGTGTCATGTTTAGGTTTAGTTCTCCTGGGTTCCCTGGTAGGGCATTACATTCCACATCCAAGTGGATTCCATGCTGCAGCACTTTGTACGGGCAAGGATTTACATTGGTCCTAGATTTTTGGATTTTCTTCTGGAGGAGACTATCCTTGGAGTGTATTGACCTGCACTCCTTCCTTCTCGCTGGGATTCCATTCTGAGCATGGGTTTGGGCAGGTGTCAGATTTTCAAAAAAATTCCTTCACATCTTTCATTCCCTGACTTGGGAGAAAATGCACCATTCCGTATTCTCAGGTGCAACTTTGGAGTGGTAGAGGATTTTCTCTCTTGGAAGGGATTTCATGGCCAAGTGGATTCCATGCCACATCATTTTTCATGGGTGGGGATTTACATTGGTCCTGGATTTTTTTCTAGAGGAGACCATCCTTGGAGTGCGTTGACTTGCACTCCTTTTTTCTCGGGTCAAACTTTGGAGTTTCAGCCTTGTCCTAGATTTTCTTTATTTTAAACTTTCCTCACTTCCATGGCATTGCATTGGGTGGATATTATAGCATTCTTATGTAATTATGGTACTTCACAGTGCATTCTTCATTTACTCTTCCAGCATTATTCCAAGGAACTGCACATGCGATGGGTGTGTCTTGGCACCCGCAGTGAACTATTTCTCCACACTCCGCTTTGGAAATGCAAGCATCGGGCTTCATTTCTTTAGATTTGTTGACTGGATTTTTATCATGATTCCTCCATTGTTGACTTTGAGCTCTAGGATGTGCTTGGAATGGACTTCCTGTGGACCCATTTTGAAATAATATTTATTTAAGTGAAACTGCACTTTCAGTACACTGGTTGATGTATTCTTCCTTACTATGTTGAAAAACACAGTGGATCACGCTCTTCCTTCCATGAAGGATAGTTTCTTTATGTTTCCCATGGCTCACCCACCTCCATGATTAAAGTGCATTTGCTTGACATTTTTGAGTAATCACTTTTCTGATATTTCCTTTGCTTATTGTAATAGGTGCTTCTAGCGTGAACAGTAAGAGATGATGTAATTTTGGGTTGAGTACTCCTTCTATGATGCACAAAAAGCTTGAAAGGTAAGTTCCTCCCATGTTTTCTCTTGTAAACTTTTCTTTAACCCTATTGGAGGCGCACTGAGCGGATATGGGGATCACTTGACAATTTTTTCACTAGCCCGAGCTAGGATTTTTGACCTTTAATATATATATGCGCTTCAATTCCTTAAAATTTTTTTGATAATGACATGCTGGGTGGGATTTTATATATATAATTTTGAGAATCTGATGAGAATCTTCATGATTCACAAGTAATATTTAACTTCTTCATTCCGTCTTCTTTCTCCAGTACTAACCAACAAGAGATTATTCCTTCTTACTAGGGATTTCATACTTCACCAACTCCTCCAAAACTAAAAAAAACAACACTGCTGGTCATAGATTACACCCAATGTAGGATTCTGGTATCTCTAACCATGGGGATTTATGTTTTTGGGATTGCACTAGATCCTTTGATAAATTTTGCAATTAGACTTCTCAGCAACTTCATGTCCTCGACAAAAAAAGATGACTTGACTTGTATTTTTCTTTTCAAAATTTCACTAGGCGTGACCCAAAGGGTCCAACATGGAATCTCAAAACTTGGAAGTACCTTTTAAATTAGGACCTCAAGTGATAGGGAACATAACATGACACCAGACTCAGTCAAAAATCAGCATTTTATCAAATAGAACCAGGAGAATCTAGGAGACCGAAACCAGTGCCACTGAGACCACAAAACCAGAATGGCTAAAAAAGAAAAAAGAAAAGGGGGGTCCCATTGGAAATGGGTGAGGTGTGAATATGGTCACAACATCTGGTGACTCCACTGGTGAAATTTTGAAAACATATCATGGATAAGAATTCAATCTAAACTTAGAATCTTTTGTGAATCAATATTATGTCATAATGAACTCGAAAGGCGAGGAGAATCATATATTGGATCAAGACACCCTTAGTTTGTAACTACCCATGTGTGTGCAAATGCATTAATTCCTTCTTGACAAGATAATTTGGAAACCTCAAGATTAGTCATGAAAGGTTATACATTCCTCTTGACTCCAAAAGCATCCTGGACATTGCCTCGCTGCTAGTCAGGCGTCCATAGCCCTGACGAGGTTGTCCCTGTAATCCCACAAAGATTTCTCTACTTCGAGTGAATTATTCTTTTGAACACCTGTAGAGATGTCCGTGTATCCCCAAAGCCAATGATTTGATCTTTTACCTCAATTTTCTCTTCTTTTCTCTTTCTTTTGATATTTCATTTCTTTCATTTTTCTTGGTTCGTGAATAGTGAATCCCACTATGGGTTAGGGAATTACAGTGGCGCTGAAGCAAGATTTTAAAATTTTCAAAAGCCATATCCTCTCTCAAAGAATCCTCAATGTCTTAGGGAAATTGATTAGGTGTGAGAGATATAACAATCTCAGAGTTCAAATGTCGAGAAACAATATATGATTAACCTTTCGAGTTAAGTTCACATTCCACCCCATGATAAACATAAGATAGATAACCTCAGTTTCTAAGGATCTTCATAAACAGTTATCTGGGAAATGAAATAAACAAAACTTAGTGGGACCTTCAGATGAAGTTAGGAAATGCACAACGTCTTCTCGCAAATGAGAACTCCAATCCTTCAGGCTACTTGGAAAACCCAAAACTCGAAACCAAAACAAGGGAAAGAAAACCAAAACCGCCTGAGAAAGAAAAATCAGGGGAAACAAACCCTAAAATAACAAAGTGAAGAAAACTAAACTACGACAAGGCAAAATTCCCACAAAGGGAAGAAAATAAATGATAGGGGAACCAAACCAAAAATCCCTCTAAACTACAAAAGCAGACAAAATAGGAAAGCAAAAAAACAAGGAAACCAAAATAAAGAACACAAGGGAAACCTAGACTAGCTATGTACAAGGCTTCTAGAAGGAAACCTAGGGTTAGAAATAATTCTTGAGGAATTGTCCATTGATAGGAAAGAGGGACTTCCTCTCTTGTCAGATTCTTCATCTTAAATGCATTATCTCCAAGTATTTCAAAAATTTGATAAGGGCCCTTCCACAAATTGTCGAACTTATCATGATCACCTCTCTTCTCATGGGCCTTGTCCCAACGGAGAACTAAATATGAAATCTAAAAGTCCTTGACTTTAGCCATTCTGTTAAACCATCATTTGACTACTCCCTGATGCTTTGCAAACTTTTCCAGTGCTTCATCTCTTCTCTCTTCTAAATGCATTAATTGAGTCAGACGCATCTACACTCTATCTTTTCCTTCCATGTACTCATGCATAAATTGCAATGTTGGGATCCTTAACATAATTGGGAAGACGGGATCCTACCCATAAACCAACTAATAGGGAGACATCCCTATAGAGCTCTTAATTCTGATTTTGTCAGCCCAAAGGGTGAATATTAATTGTGTGTGCCAATCCTTCAGAGTCTTGTCTAGTAACTTCTTGATGGTGCTCAGAAAATTCTTATTCATTTATTCGGCCAATCCATTTCCTTGTGGATAGTAGTTTGATGAAAAATTTAATGTTATCACATATTCAAATTCCTAGTTAGAAAAATTCAAAGATGTAAACCTAGAACCATTGTTGCACACCAAGGCGTGTGGACATCCAAACCTAGTGATGATGTTCTCTTCAAGGAACTTGATGACCACATCAGTCATGCACTATTTAAGAACTTGGGCCTCTAACCACCATGTCCAATAATCTGTAGTGGTTAGGATATACTTGTGTTTTCTTTAAGAAGGTAGATTAAGGTTATACTTTAATAAAAGGATGTAATGGCATGGCAAGATTCCTTTCATGTACAGTAGCTACCTGACATGTGTGATAGGTTTTCACATGTTCATGGGTGACCTTGAGTAACGTGGGCCAATAATATCATGTCCTTGAGATTTGATGGGCTATAGCCAAACTACTTCCATGACTTGTCCCATGCTTACTGTGGAAGTGCTCAATAATTTAACTTGCTTCTTCCCTATTGACACATCTTAGATAGATTCCATCATGATTCTTCCTATACAAGACAACTCCTTGAAGCATAAAATGTTGACTTTTCATTCTTAATGCTCTCTTTTATACTGGATTCAAGTGCAAAGGGGACTTATGATTCAACAGGTAGTAGACAATTTCATCATACCATTCATCTGGAGACACTTCTTCTAACACATATACTTGTTGTACCAATCTACGTCTAGTCACAGTGATTGTTTGTGTCAGAGCTTGCCCGCACACTGGTTTCATTGGTTGTATTTCCATGTCATACTCTTGAATGATTTCCATCCATTTTCCTCTTCTTTCTCCTAACTCATTATGCATTAACAAGGTTTTTACTATAGCATCAGGGACTATTGCGTACACTTTACTTCTCAAAATGTAATGTCTGAATTTCTTTATTGCCTTCACCAAAGCATAGGCTTATTTTTCAATGTTTGGGTATCTCAATTCTGCATCCTTCAGTGGAGAACTCATGAATGCAATAGGATGCTCATCTTTCTCTTCTGATCTTTGAGTGAGGATAGCTGCACATGTGTGTTCTGAAGCAAATGAATATATAAAGAATGGTTTGGTATAATCTGGGCTAACCAAGACAGGAGAATCCACAATAGCCTATTTGATTTCTTTGAATGCTCTCTTTGATGTTGATGTCCAATCTATTTTTGCACCCTTTTTCAACATATCATTCAGTGGTTTGACTATCTCGGTGAATCTGGTAATAAACTTCCTAATGAAGTTGATTTTTCCAAAGAATGAATTTAATTATTTCTGGCTAGCTGGTAGGCCAATCTTGGAGATGGCTTCAATGCGCTCAAGATAGATTGATATTCTGTGTTTAGAGATCACATGACCTAATAGTTTTCCTTTAGTGACAATGAACATGCATTTTTTTGGATTTAATGATATCCCATATCTTCTACATATTTGAAAAATTCCTCGCAAATCATTTATGTGATTTTCTCTATGTCTGGAAAACACAGTGTGATCATCCATGTATATAATGATGCATTTCCCAACCAGATATTTGAAGGCGTAGTCCATGGCCCTTTGGACGGTGGCTCCAGCATTGATCAAATTGAAGGGCATTCTTCTGTAAGAAAATGTGCCCCACGTTGTTGTAAAATCAGTTATCAATCTATCTTCTTCCTCCAGCATTACTTGGTTATATCCAGAATACCCATCTAAAAATGACATCATCTGAGACCCATTTACAACTTGTATCACTTCATCTAAGGATGGCACTAGATAATTGTCTTTCTCTGAAGCTCTATTAAGATTTTGGAAATCCATGCATAATCTAATTTATCCATTTTTCTTTCTAACATGAACCAAGTTGGTGACCCACATTGAGTGTCTAACTGGAAAGATAATCGATGCCGAAAGTATCTTCCTAACCTCTTGCTCGATCAATGGTTCCAACATCAGAGTTATCAGCCTCTATCTTTGTCGAAATGGTTTACTACGTGGATTAAGTGGGATTGTATGTGTGATGAGTGACATATCATATCTCTTCAGATCTTCATATCCCCATGCAATTACATATGGAAATTCCTTCACCAAATTTAGGATGCCCTCTCTCTCTCTTCTGGAGTACAGACTTTCCCAATAAAAACATTCTTGACATCTTCCTCTGTTCCTATATTTACCTTTTTTCATTCACCTCCATCATATGTCTGGTAGTTGAGGGCACTCAGTCTGTCAGGATAAAAAATTATTTCCAACTCTATCATCCCCTTAGGAATGGTGTTTGTCCTTAAATTCATGATTTCATCAATTTCAAACTGCACTTGTTGTTGTTCTCGTTCATCGATGAATTGTTCTTCAAACACCCTTGAACTTGTTAGAAAATTGAGGATATGCTTATCATCTTAAAACACCTGGAAATTTGTAACATTGTCAGGGACTGAGGGTACTGATGTTAGCTCAACTGTGAATTTCTTCACACATTCCACGGCCAATGGTTCCAACAAACTTGCAGATTGGGCTAGTGAGTTTGCCACCAGATTATTTTCTCTATCTATCCTTTTAATGTTGAAAGCATCGAAGCTTTTAATTAATTCCCAAAATTTATTATGGTAGCGACCCAATCTTTTGTCATGGCATGCATATTTCTTCTAAACTTGTCCGACCACTATGTCTAAGTTTTCGCGTGTATGAAGGATCCTACCACCCTTTTGGATAGCAAGTAGCAATCCAATAACTAATGATTCATACTCAGCGACATGGTTTGTGCATGGGAACTGAAATCTATGAGCTGCTAAATAAGTTTCTCCATTCAGGCTTACCAGCTCAATCCCTGCTCCGTTTCCTTTTTTTGACTTGGACCATCAAATGATAGTGTCCATGCTTGATCATAATTTTGTGTGTGGTAGGATTCAGATCTTGGTTCATCTATTTTTTTGTGGTTCATTGTTCCTTGATTCAAAGCATTAGGATTTCCAAAGAAATTTTGTACTCCAGTAGCAGTTGCTGGTGAATGTAAACTTACTCTCTTAGCCTCTGCATAAGCTTGGATAAAATTAGCGGGAGGCAGATGAGTCTTTTGGACAAACATGGAGGTGAAGAAATCCAGAGCTGCATAGTAAATAGGTTGTACTACATCGTCACCCATGTGATAGTGATCACGTAGTATTGAATAAGCCCTCCGGAATCTATTATTGAAGGCACCAATTGACTAATGTTATTTCCTTCTTATCTCAATGAATTGTCTATATAACTCTGCGGGAGTGATTGGCAATCTAAACTTCCCAAGGAAAGCATCCTTCAATTCTTGCCAAGTTGAGATTGAATTCAGAGGTAGATTGATGTACTAGTAAAATGTTTCCTCCCCCAGTGAGTAGGGAAATAGCCTACAAACAACATCCTCTTCTTGAACATTTATATTTTTAAGGGAGTCTTCAAAAATCTTAATGTTCTCATCAGCAGTATGGTTGATGTCATTCTGATTAAGTAAAAACAGGTTTTACAAGGACCCAAAACATTTACAAATTAACAAAGTTCACCAGGTTTTACAAGGACCTAAAACCTAAAGTATTAAAATAGATATTCAATAAAGTAGCAAAAAATAGCTGTGCCCGAGCACCAAAAAAGGAAAGGAAACAAGAAAACAAGCTACTAAACCAAAAGAAGTCCTATAGATCCAGCATTAAAAATAGGGAAAGCAAAAACCTCCAAAGGGAAGGAAAATAGGACAACTACATTCCATGCACTAGCTCCTCTGCTTCAATGATCATAAGCTGCATATTGTTGAAAAAACTCTTGAGCTCCATAGTATCTTTGTCCTCCTTAGGACTGTTCTTCTTTGTACTAGCTCTAGTGCGCAATCCCAGGCCACTTCCATCTTTGATCTCTCTACTTTCCTTATCTCTTTTGTCCCTATCCATCTTGTCCATCAAAATTTGTGTATGACCACAGTAAGCCTTAAGACTGATAAGACATTGTTCCACAATTTTTTTAACAGTAGCCTCCAACCTCTCCACCTTAGTGTTCAGGTTCGTAATCTGCTCATCATTACTCTCTTTCTCAGCCTTGTCTTGGATGTCTTTTATATTTCTCTCCATTATCCCCACTTTATTCACAAATTCATCTTGGGCTTCAGAATTCCCTACCACTTCTTTCATTTAATTCAGACACACGGCCACCAGTTTTTCCCCAATACTCATACTGTTCAGAATATTAATTTTGGCCTTTATTATATCAACTTATTTTTTCAACTTATCTTGATCAACAATGAGATTACTTAGCAGACCAGTGAAACCCATAATGTGATCTTTATTGTCCACAGAGAAATAATGCTCCCCTGTGTCCACATTATCATGGCAATCACTTTCCTTATGCCCAAAATCATCATCCATTATGTTTTTATTTTCATCTTTTTCATCTTCTACTTCTTCTCTTCAATTTTCTCCCTAAGAAAAGTATCTTCATTACCCTCATCTTTTCTCTCCTCCCTGTTCTCCTCTTTTTCCTTATCCTCCCTGTTCTCCTCTGTGTTTTCCTTTAAATCTTCCTCATCTGAAGTAACATTAATTCTCCTCTTGCTGGAGTGGCTATTCTTCTATGTAATTTTACCTTTCTCCTTACCCTCCCTGCATTTCCTTTTTTTATCCTCCTCAAAATCAGACTCTATTTCTGACTGCTCATTCTGAGTCTTCTTCTTTATTATCCTTTTGACCTTTTTCTTTCTGCTTCCCTCCCCAATCTCCTCCTCACTATCCTTTTCTATTTTCGACCCTTCAAAGTAGGGTTTCTTCTGGTTTTTAGAAACACCCTTTCTGTTAGATTTAGGGGTTTTATACCCTTTGGACTCCTCTTCACTCTCTATTTCTTCCGCATACATACTATCATCTTCATCCCCATCTGTCTCTTCTTCCTCCTTCAAAATTTTCTTTCCCAACGACCTTTCCACTTTTTTAGATTTTAGCACCTCATATATGAGAAGCATAAGCCCTTGGTGGGAAGTGTGATCCCCCTTCGGATCATTCCGTAGGCTAGATATAGTTGCATCTAATGAACTAAGAAGATAGTAAGGTAAACTGACTTTAACCTTATGCCTAAAATGGTTTAATAACATCAAATGGTGCCCATACGCCCTAGTAAACCTACCATCTAGAGTGACATAACTGATAATCACATACAGGAAATACCTCCAGGGTCTAGAAATGCACTTCAAATTGTGGTAGGAAGTATCAATCTTGACCAGTGTATTTTTTTCCTTCTCATTCTCCAGGAAAGTCTCCCAGGCTTTATCCGATATCAATCTATCTCTATAAAACTTGATATAGTCCATACCCATACTAGTAGCTTCAGTAATGATCTCCTCTATAACCTCCATATACTGATCTCCAACCAGAATCTTGCCTTCTTTCCAAGTTTTCATGAAAAATCCTAGTGATAGAAGGATTCCTACCATGGAGCCATTCCAGGAAAATAGCCAGTCCACCCTCTTTCACAATATTCCAAACTCTCTGCTTTTTCTTCCAACTATTACAGTTTATAGGTTCAACTCTTTTCTTGTTTCCACCCATTTTCTTACTCTAGTTGCAACAAATTTTACTGTTATGAATATATAAAATGCCAAAATGAATATTTTTCAATGCCAAAAGGACCCAGAAAGTGTGCCAAATCCATCTCGCAATAATAAATGGGTACTTATAGCTTCGAAGGTAATAATGACACATCACCTCCGTCTTAATGATTTTAAAACAACTTACCATTTTTAATAATTTTTTGATGGCTCCTCAATTGATCCATCTCAAGCAATAATTTTTCTCGAGATGGCATTTCATTTCCATCATCCCACTGTGCCACCTCATCCCTCTGACACACATTATTTTCCGCCCAGTCAGCAACGCCATTAACCTCACAGTAATTATGGGTAATAATACAATTTTCAAAAGAGTGCATGATATCTTTGGCTTTTAGAATAATATTATATATTGTCCATGAGGTGAGAGTGTCATTGTTTAAACATTTGAAAATGTTGAGAGAACCCCCTTCTAACCAAACTTTGGTACTACCTTTTTCTTTAGCTAAAATAAGACCCTGAAGAGCCGCACAGGCTTCTGTAAGATGATTTGTTTGATTACCAATAGGGATATCTTTAATACATGTACAGACACCATTTTCATCTTTGATAACAATGTCATAACCTGCTACCCCCGGATTTCCCTTAGAGGCACCTTCAAAATTGATTTTCTGCCATCCCTTTGGGGGACAATCCCTTCTAGCATCCTTTCTTTTAGTTTTGTTATCCTTTTTTTTGGAATAGCCATTGATTTTCCAATTTTTGAACAAGGAAACATCATTCTCCTATAGAGGTTCTAACACTTTATCCTGTAACATAAGGTTCTCTTTTATGGCTCTCTTAATCTTAAGGAAAACCTCCTTTTCACTAGTAATATTGTCTCTGAACAGTCTATCATTTCTTTCTCTCCAGACCCCCTAGCAAACATGGGGTAGAACAAAACTCTAGATCTTAACAACTGTTTCATTCTTTGAAGGATAGATCCAAGATTTAAAAAGACTCTCCAAATTATCAGGAGAAACCCACTCAATATTAAGAATCTAGAAAAAAACATCCCAAATTTTTTTGACAAACGGACAGTGGATGATAATATGTCCCACATTCTCTTCCTCATGCTCGCAAATATAGCACCTATTAACAATAGTCATACCTCTTTTTCTTAGATTGTCAGTAGTCAATATTTTATTTTGCATCATTAACCAAGAAAAAACATTAAATATAGGAATGAGGTTTTTATCCCAGACTTTCACCCAAAAAGGCTCAATATGGTCTTCATACTCCAAATTGTACAGAGAAGAAATAGTTAAGTTACCATCATTACTCTGTTTCCAAACAATCCTATCCTCTTCCTCAATCCATTTGATTGAGTTGAGAATTTTGTTAAGATGACCTAGTCTTATATCAATGATAGATAAATCTTTCAAGTGATCCCTTTCCCAATAGTCTTCAACTTTCCTTCCAAAGGTGCTTTTACACTAATTCTCAAAGATACCCCATTCTGGGAGGGGGGAATTAAGAATCCACCCATCATCCTAGAAAAGAACTTTTCTACCATTTCCCACTTTCTACTTAATTCTTTTTTGATTTTGCATTTATTTTTCATTACATTTTTCCAAATGAAAGAACAAACCCTTTCCCTATACTCATTCAGAAAGACATCAAGATTAGGGTTGTCCTTATTATACTTGTTGTCCCATATTAGAGTCCATTCTCCTATAGAGTTACAGTATCTCCATATAACTTTGGTGAGAATATTCTCATTCAAATTATTAATTCTTCGCAGCCCTCGGCCCCCTTTCTTGATCGGACAACAAACTTTGTCCCATGCTATAAGCGCTATCCTTTTTTTTTTCCATCCCTATCTACAAAAATAGTTTTTGAATTTTTTCAATAGCTTCACCAAACTTTCTGGGGATTTTAAAAATGCTCAAAGCATAAAGAGGAAGACCTTGAAGGGTAGCTCTAAGAATCTGGATTTTACCCACTTGACTTAACAGCATCCCTTTCCATCCCACAAGTTTACTATGAAATTTTTCCACTAAGGAGATCCAAAAAGTATCAGGGGTTTCTAAATGGAGAGGGAGACGAAGATAAGTACCAGCCATAGTTCCCATGTCATATCCTAGAATCTTAATGATTCTCATCTTTCTTCTATCAGGCACATTGAAAAGATACACCAAACTTTTATCCTAGTTTATAATCTGGCCAGAAGCTTTCCCATAATTATTCAAAGCTTTCTTAAGATTACTAGCATTTTTATCCGAGGCTTCTCCCATAATAACCAAGTGATCTAAAAACTACTGATGAGAGAAAACTTGGTTCTCCAAGGATGGTTGAAGCCCTTTAAAGTCACCTTTCCTCACTTGATTCTCCATGTACCTTCCCATGCATTCAGCCATGAGGATAAAGAGAATAGGGGATAGGGGATACCCCTATCTTAGTCCCCTTGAAGATTTAAAGAATGGGGTAGGAGACCCATTAACCAAAACTGAAAAAGTAGGAGAGGAAATAAGCTGGAATATAAGATCAATACATTTGCCATTAAATCTGAAAGTCTTCAGGACTTGCATCAAAAATTCCCAATCCACTCTATCATAGGCTTTAGACATATCTAGCTTCAAAAGAAGGCCCTCCTTCCTAGACATCACAAGAGAATGAACATTTTCATGGATAGTAATGATGGAATCCATAATTTGTCTCCCTGGCACAAAACCATTTTGCTGCCATGAAATCAAAGAAGAGAGAATCATCAAAATCCTAGTAGTAAGAACCTTAGAAATAATTTTGTAAATAGAGTTGCACAAACTGATAGGTCTGAACTGATCCATCTTATCAGCTCCTTGTTTCTTAGGGATAAGGGCTATAAAAGTACCCTTCAGCTCCTTCAGAAGTTTTCTAGTTCCGAAACTCTCTTTCACCACATTGGTAACTTCCTTTTCAATAATATGCCAGTAATATTGGAAGAAAAAGATAGGAAAACCATCTGGCCCTGGAGATTTTTCTCCTTCAAAAGAAAAGACAACCTTTTTTATCTCAGAGTTAGAAGGGATAGAATTTATCCCGTCATTCTAGTTTTTATTAAGAATATTAGGGATGCACTTCAGAAATTCATTTTGTTCCACCTTGTCAATTTCACTATCCTTTTGCATAAAACTATGAAAGAAGTTTCGCCTCCAATCTGATTTCCTCCTCATTATCAGAAATAGTACCACTAATGTTTAACTTAGAAATCCTATTAGCCATTTTGTGTTTTAGAGTTGTCTTAAAGAAATACTTGGTATTTCTATCTCCCTCCTACAAGAAAATCTTTCTTGATCTCTGTCTCCAGAAATCTTCTTCTTTAGCAATGATGTTATGCATCTTAACCAGCTTCTCACTCTCTTGATCTCTTTAAATATTGACATAACCATCCTTTTTGATACTCTCCTAGATTTCCTTGATTTCTAAGCTAACACTAGCCTTTGTAGTAAATTTTTTTCCAAAAGTCTCTTTGTTCCACGCTTTGATATTATCCTTGACATTTTTTAATTTTTTAGCTAGGATAAACATAAAAGTTCCCTTTATATTGATTTTGCACCACTCTTCAATCCTTTGTTCAAGTTGTGGATGCAGATTCCACATTTTCTCAAATCTGAAAGGAAAGTTTCTTTTCATATCAATAGGGTTAGCCAAAAAGGTAATGGGATTATGATCCAATCCAAACCTAAAGTGGGTCAATAAAGAGCAGTAATAATTAGTGAACCAATCATTAGTTACGAGAGCCCTGTCTAGCCTAACTTGAATGAGGTCCTTACCATTTCTTCTATTACTCCAAGTGTATTCAGTTCCCTATAACTCAACATCATGGAGATAATGACAGTCATCAAAATTCATAAGATCCATCCTACTGTCCAGATTAGAATGGCGACCTCTAGTTTTTTCCTTTACTCTTAGAGGAGTATTGAAATCTCCCATAACAATCCATTCTTCATTTTTGAAGGAATTTCTCAAAGAATTTAGCTGCTGCCAAAAGGCTTCTCTACCTTTTTTGGTATTAGGGGCATAAATATTAATCAAAACCCATGAAGTATTATCCTTCATATGCCTAAACCTGATACAAGCCACATTATCCCCTTGATATATAATGTCCCCTTTTATAATATCTCCATTCCATATGGTCACAATGCCCCCAGAAGCACCATTGGAGTCACCCCCACAAGTTATTCCATTTTTAAAAAATCTTATCTATTCAACTTTATCCTTGAGCATTTTAGTTTCTTTAATCAAAAAAATATCTGGTCTATTATCCCTAATCATATTCCTAACAATGTCCTGCTTATGGGGGATTATTCAGCCCCATAATATTCCAAGAAATTATCTTCATGATTTAACAAAGGATCCTACCTCCAGAATCCATTGGCTTCCATCCACAATGTTCTTTTTGGCCTCTTTAATTCCCACCTTCTAGTTTGATGGTCTACCTAGAGAAGAAATATTAGCTCCCACGTCTCCATTCTTGCTACTTCTTGTTGCTACCTTTATGCTTGGTAACTCTTTATCCTTCTTTCCTTTTTTTTTCTCTCCTTGATTTTCTTTCTCATATTCAATTTCACTCTGTTCCCCCGCTAGGATTTGGCTTATTTTTGTGGGGTCCCCCCAGTTTGGTATTTCATTTTCATGACTTCTTCCCCCTTTAGGAGTCATTTACAATTGATTAAGGGTTCCTAGAATCACCACCATATCCTGTTGTTTCTACTGCTTTGTTTCTTTCACTTCCTGACTGTCGGTCTCTAGGCTTACTCCCTATTGTTTATCATTTTTCTCCCCATTAGGATCTTCCATTTGTTCAACTTCTATGTCCACTATTACTAACTTCATCTTCTCCCCCTCTTCCACTTGGACTTCTTTTGTTTCTTGATTCTATCCTTCAATTTCATTTTTCTCAGGACCCATATTATTTGTAAGAGTAACTGCAGTAGGGTTAGCTATCTCAATATCTCCCATTCGAGAACTGTTAGACTTTCTTTCTTGTCCCTTTTTCTCTTTTTTTTTGGCTTTCCCTATCTATCTCTCTTCCAGCTTTGATGTTCCTCCCTACAGGGACCCATTTCTTGTTACTTTTCTAGATGACTTTTGTCGGGCACTTCTTTTCCCAATGTCCAACCTTCTTGTAGTGAAAACATGCAAATGGGATTGTTTCATATTCAATAGCTTGCTCCCACGATCCCAATTTAGAGTTTAGATTTATTTTCTCCCACATATCTATATTCTAAGTAATATGGACACAGATCCTAGCATAGGTGAGTATTCTCCTAGAATCAGTTACATTATCTATTGAGAGTTCTCCAAATGAGTTAGCTATCCCTACAAATATATCCTCCAGCCAATATTTGAGAGGCAAACCATGGAGCTTGATCCAAACAGGGACTTGACTAACCTCTTCCTCCTTGAAGACAAGATTGGGGTGCCATTTCTGGAGAATCAAAGTATTATTCCCTATCATCCAGGGCCCATTGCATAAGACATTCATTCTATCTTCCTCACAAGAGAAAAAAAAAAGAAATACATGCCTTTTCCATGGCAACCACATCCACCTACCCTTTCATACCCCATCTTCAAGATATGAAGGCCCTGACCACTTCAATATTTGGTCTAACCCCTATAAATCTTCCAACCAGGGAGTTATTCATTCTAGCTATAGAATGGTCAATAATTTGGTCTGGAATATCTATAACAAAGCTTCCTAGAGAAGGTCTTGAAATATCCTTAACCAGTGGTAAACAAGATTTACCTGAAGGCTTGACTCCAAAAAGGGACACCCATTTCTTGTTCATCTTTTGTATTCCATTAGTCCTGGGTCCCCCACCCATGTCCCCAGGTGCCAGACCAGCATTGGGATCCTTCCCTTTGTTCTCATTATCCTTCCCATTGTCCTACTTGTTATTCTTAGAAGGACCTGCATCCTTCGAGCCAATCCTACCCAAATTCAAACTTGAATTTGGCAGATCCCATGCTCATTCCTCCCGTGCTCCACTCTCGCTCACCATATTTACTACAATTGTATAATATGGTTGATGTCATTAACAAAGAAATTAGAACATAAATTCTATGGATTCTTTGGCATAATATGATAAGAAGAAATTGTTGCGAGAGGCGACACATTTTGAGGACGTCATGGTTCTTGTGCCATTGTTGGAACTTGTTTTTGAATGGCTATAGGAGCAACTACTTATATGGGTATCTGAACTATTATTTGTTGAATCTATGTAGCTCCTTCTTGATTTAATCCTTGTTGCACTTGATCAGTTTCTTGAACTCGACATTGTGGAGGTGGAGTTTGAAATAACCTCATGAGATCGACTACACTTGGTGGGTTTTGGCTTGTAGATGCTTCTTTCTTGCCTCGCTTGGGCTTTGGATCAAACTTTAATTCTTGTAATTCTTTTTCTACTAGAGTGGATCTTAAAATTCCCTGATATACGTTAGGTGAAAATGAGTTAATACGCTCCAGTATGTGAAATCTCCTTAATTCCTTCTGACGAACGCTGGGAACTAAAAGATTAATTCTCTTTGAATAGCTTCTTCGATCCTTTGAGCTTTCTCTTCTTTGAATATGAGATTTGGCTAAAGGATAGGTATGACATCCCTATGTGGTAGTACCATCTTGATTCATGATGCTTAGTTTTTTAACACTTGTGTGAGGCCCTCCTAGCACCAGTTTCTGTTGATGGCATGAAGATGAAGGGTTTGCGTATCACCAATGATCTAATTTTATAAATTGCTCCAAGAATGAAATTTAATTCACCCTCCTTCTAGCACAAGTTTCTATTGATGGTGTGAAGATGGAGGGTTTGTGTATCACCAATGATCTGATTTTCTAAATTTCTCCAAGAATGAAATTTAATTCGCTCTGCTTCTAGTGCCAGTTTCTGTTGATATGGGTTTTATGACCCACCAAACAGTAGAATAAAACTTGAGGTATCTTATCCTTTGTTGATCAAAGTTCCGTATATGCTAAGATTGGGAGAAGATCATATAAGTCACTCCAAGGTTCCTTTCATGTCAGCTCTTGACTATGGATAAGATCGGTGGTAAATGTGATTTGCTAAATATCACAAAGGGCCTTACGTTTTCAGTCTTGAAAGATTTGTAATGAAACACTTTTTGGAATTTTTGGACTATGCAGAAAGAAAAAGGAAGTAGGTTTCAAAAATTTTAATCTACTCCTAAGGTCAATGATAGAAATAATCCATACTTCGGTGGACAAATTCCCAATAACTAGGTTTTGCTTCACCAAGTTATACTACAACTACACGAGAACCAGTGCAATCTTCAAGGTTTATGGAGAGGATTTTCATACCACCATGGATACCATCATGAATAACAATGTATGTGAATGATAGAAGTTAAGCATATGCATGAATGAGGTTCAGGATAACTTTGCACAATGATTTACAATTAGTAAAATTTCAAAAGTATGAACCAAAGGAACTCATCAAAATGCCATCATATTTATCATTGCAATCAGAACACTTCATCTAATATTATCCAACCAATCTAAACTAAATGAGGGAATTATGAAACAAAGAAAGCACTAAAACACATCAAGTATTCACCATGAAACCAACAATGAAAACTTTATTATCTCAGTAGCTCTTTAGGAAAAATCTCAAAATTCCGCTCCTTACAAATGAGAAGTGAGGCGTTTATATAGGTCCTTGAATATAATGAGTGGCCCAGATCAAACAATAAATGATGGCCTAGATCATGCCACATCATCCCTAATTAGGGTTAGGGAAAAGAAGAAGGAATCTACATTTAATGTAAAAGGAATCCACTACCAAAGTGGGCAATAAGTACCCATTATGCATGCATGCTCAGGAGAGAGGGGTGCAATAAATGACCACTAAGTGTGCCTAGTATGAATTAAATGCATCTCTACTATGGTACCTTTGACCACTCTGCTTGAATGCCTAGAATCTTCCCAATACTATTTATAACTCATCTATACTGACAGTTGGTGCTAATTTCTGCTTGAATTCCAAAGCTATCATAGCTTTTTCAACTTTTTTTAAGTTGTCCTCCCATTCTACCAAAAAATCCTAAGCAGTGTGCATATCATTTTAGAAGGTGGAAAAGTTCTTGAAATCATCCCTGGTGAAGAAGTTCAATCTGAAGAATTCCTCCAATTTACTCTTAAGGTTGTCTACAATTATCTCCTTTTTATATAACCTTTTTGATACCAGTGATGTGACAGTGTTGGATATTTCTTGCTTGATGTTCTCAGCTATTCCCTTCAATTGACAATATGACTCAATGAAATGCCCAAACATTTCCTTGGCCATGAGCACTGCTCCATACCATCAGGTGAAATCATATGCTTCTCCTTCTTTAACAATCCCATGCTCAACTAGCACATGCCTAGAAATCTCCATCAACTCCTACAATTCCATGAGTATCTCATCGTGATAGATATTCTCATCCTTCCATGATTCCTCCATGGACTGGATCTAGGAAAGGATGGCCAATGCCCTATCATAAATTCATACCAATTCCTCAACATGCTTGTGGGCTTCATTTTGGATGCCTTCGATCCAAGCCTCTGCCCCTTGAGAATTTCTCCTGATTCTATCTATACTCTCTACTGCCTCATTTGGAACAACTGGTGGATAGACAAAAGATGGACCTTCTTCCCTTATTGAATGAGGTATACTTTTGATGTAGTCACATAATGCTCTGATCTATCCTTTTTTCCTTTGATACTTCTCTTCTAATCTCCTCATCTATTTCTTGACTGCCTGTGTAGAATCATCAAGTTCCTTCAATACCTTCTCTCAAGAGGCATGACCTAAGTCAAACTTAGCCATGTTATATTCATCTAGAGTGATTTGATCCTTTTCTTTGTCCACGACTGGTGTTGCAATATGAAGGGTTCTTGACCTAGACTCATCTCTGACAATCTTCACAAACCTCTTAGCCTTTCCTTTTGCATGTGATTTTTTGACCCTATTCATAATTTCCTACAATTTGAAAGCTGGGTCAACATCCTTTTCCTGACTTCATTGGAGCCTCTGCCTCACCCATTCTAGAATGGAAGCTCCTTGATCTTTCTAAACTACCATCTACTTATGTTCCTGCATCTCTCTTGTATCAATTTCCTCAGCTCCAGGACTTTCTACCATCACCTCTGGGGCTGGTGTCTCTATCGTGGGAATATCATCTTTGGCCATGGGAATCTCTTCTTTTATTATCCTTCTAAAAAAAATAGCAACACTTTCCTCAATGGTAACATCTTTTTCCCTACTTTTTACTGGTGCAAACCCCTCATTGGTGTTAATGCTCAATTTATCCTTAACTAACCTCATCATGTGTTGCTCTCCTTGCTCAGCTCTCCCCCTACTTGCTTCTACTTCTTGTCTGTAAAAGGTGCCTATCTCCTGCACACTTGGATTTTGGATAGGTCAGGATGGCATATCCTCGACTCTAGGTCTCTTCTGTGGTGGCTCTTCAATATGGAGATCCAACCTCCTCTTTGTGTGTGTTTCCTGAGAAATACTCCTTTCTTTTTTGTGCTTTGCACTCCCTAACAAAATTTAACCTTCTTCAATCCTTTCTCCTTATGTTTTCCTTGGTCTTTCATCCCATAGAGGTTGATTCCCTGATAACTCATCGGTCCAGTCCTCCTTCGGTACACTCATTCTACCAATTTGCCGCTCAATCCACCACCTTGTGAAGTCCAGGACTGATTTTTCCAAAACATCAAGATCTGAAATCTCCTTTCTTTGCTAGTCATAGGGATGAGTAACCCTTTCCTTTTCTAGATTATACCCTTTTTGAAGCACATTTGGATCTTCCTTCATCTGATCAGGAATGTGAAAGATTTTGTGGGCTCTCATGATGTTTAGGGGAAGTCTGGAGTGCATCCTTTCCTAATCTCATTTTCATCTATAGCATTGGCCCAAAAATCTTCAAGGTGTGTCCTATGCTGATACCTTGCTCCTTCCATCACATTTATTTTGTTATAGGGATCAAAATTCAATCTTCCTAAGTAGAATGGCAGATGGAAGAAGTGTAACTCATCCTAGGATCTCTCAGTCGCCTTTAGACACAGGCACATTTCAGCTTTATCTTCTCTTATGGAAATTGGGAAATCCAACCCTAACTTCTTCTTTCCTTTTTGAATCTTGTCCTACACTATAAATTTTTGAATAAGCCCAAATAGAACCATCATGTCAGTAGGATATCTTGGAATCTTGTATGGTTGTGCCAAAAATCCTTGCACTCTGATGTAGGAAAAAGTGGGAAATTAAATAAACCAGGCTCCGTATTCCTCCACTAGCTTCATTACTCGTTCAGACAATCTCATGTGTAACTTCTTCTACAAATTCCTCATGATTCACATTGTGAAGGAATCATTGACCTGAACATAATCATCTATGGCCTACAAATGAAACTAAGAGTAACACTCGTGAATTTTCAGTCGTGAAGTGCCACTTCTGATTACTCCCTTACACCACAATCCCTCATATCTCGTATTCTGTGCCAACATCTATATGACATAGGAACTCATATAAAACTTTTGTGATTGCTCCAAGTTTCCCAATTTTTCACTAATGTTGTCACTAATCATTCCATCCTAGTCCATGTGATTGTGCTCTTCAACTACTTGTTTGACAAAGTACCACATCCATGACTCAAACAGATAGGAGTGCGGCATGCCAAAGATTCTACTCAGCATCATGATCAAGTCACTGTATTCCCTGTGGAAATCCAACCAAACCAACTCCTTTAGAAATTTTAAATGATGGGATCTATTCTTTCTCAACCACTTATCATTTATGATATTTTCACAGTATTCAATTCCTATAGAAAAAATGCTATGTGCCTGCTCCTTCATCTTCAATACCAATTTCCTGGAAGAAGGGATTTCGAATGCCTCTGCGATTGCAGGTGGAGAAAGGTGTGCAATGATGTTTCCATCAGAATATTTGATCTTTTATCTCAAGAATTGAAGTACCTGGCGTATTCCATGATCAGCTCAGAATGCTGAAAAGCTGGAGCAAAGCCATCTACAGCCACAATTCCACTATTCACAATTTAGGTTGCCAAAATGGTCAGTTTATGATCTTTATACCCAAACATCCTTCTATGAAACTCTGTCATGTCTAGGCCTTCGAGGCTAGTGTCTCCAATCTCTGCCCACTTTGAAACAATCTTGGATTCTAGTAAAAAACTCCTCTGTTTTTTCTTTATCAACTGCTTCCTCGTCATGCTCATTCCTCATGCTCCGCCATTCCTGCAAAATAAAAATAAAAAACAAATATAAGAATTGTGCAGGAGAACATAAAAGCAGACCAAATTCTTAAGAAGGAGGAAATTCTGGAAATCTGACAAATTCTTCATCCTTTTCTTTCAAAAGTCAAATTTCTCTCTTCTCCATGAAATCACGTTTGTCCACCAACTTACTAAAAAAATCCTCTGAAACTTTTAATCTTGAATTATTCACGCCTTTCAAAAATAATGTATTTCCTCATGCTTGGAAATTTTCTTTCTCCTCAAGAATCTTGTTCAACTTTCAAGAAAAACTTCACTTGAACCCTCTTGATTCCTCAAAATCTCTCATCAACCTATTTTCTCAAACTTTGTGTGATGACAAAATGAGAGAGAGAGTCTTCATTTAAAAGACTAAACCTTGAAAAGCCGCTTTAAAAACTGGGAGCTAATTTTAGAAAATTGCTAATTTAGATGAAGATTCTTTCCCATAAGTGCCACTTGTCTCTGCTTTTCTCCATTTTTGAAAAAAAAATTCTTCCAATCTGAGCGCTTTACTTCATGATGAAGTTTCTATTTTATCCATCCTTTTGTTTTTTTAATTTTAAATATTGAAAAAGAATAAATTTCAATATTTAATCTTTTAAAATCAATCCAGAAAAGTGATTTAATTCCACTTTTAATATCCCCAATTTCATAATTATCTTGTCGCTTTTTCAATTTCTAATTAAATATAGATAAAAATCAATATTTAATTAATAATTTCTCATCTTTATCACTTTTTAATTTTTTTAAGGTTTTTAAATTAAATATTAAATGAGAATTTAATATTTAATTAATATTTAAATTTAAATTAAAAAACTCCTTTTGTTTCCAATTTCCATTTTTTTGAAATCTTGAGTTTTTTCCAAATTTCAAAATTTTTGAAATCTTGAGTTTTTTCCAAATTTCCAAATTTTTTGTATTTTTTTTTTTAACTTTTCAAGATTTCATTTTTTCAAGATTTTCTGAAATTCCCCCTTTTCTGAAATTTCAGAATTTTCCAAGATTTTAGAATTTTCAAATTTTGGAATTTTTTCATTTTCCCATTTCCACGACTTGGGATTTTTTGAATCTCCCAATTTCCTTGACTTTGGAAATTTTCACATTTTCAAATTTGTTTGAGGATTCAAGATTTTTTATATTTTCCAAATTTTGGGAATTCTCCGAGGCATCAAGAAATTTTGAAATTTTTTTAAAGCTTTCAACTTTTATGAGAATTTCCATTTTTTTAAATTTCCAAGGTTGTTGAAACTTTCCATGTTTTCAATTTTTCCCCAGTTTTTAAACTTTTTAGAAATTTGAGTTTTTTTATTCAACCACCATTTTTCTTACAATCCCAAGGTGAATGAAAGATTCCACATTTTCAAATTTGGAAATTGACAAATTTTCAACTTATTCCAACATTTCCCGATTTTAAGGAAATCACGCCCGAGGATGAGTGTGGACGCATTTTTGGGTGAGTGGAGGATTCTTCCTTTGTTTGCAATATTCCCTTATTCTTATAAAGTTGCGTTTGGGAGAATATTGGGGGCGTGTTTTAAATTACATGGCAGATTTTCCTTATATGAAGGATTTTCCTTCACTCCACGAGTTCCAAGAAACTATGCTCTGTATTCATCGGGTGACATTTTGGGAAGGTAAAGGATTTTCCTTCACTTCCTTGATTCCCTGAATTGGGAGAAAATGTGTTCCACACTTCGCATGGGAGGGGTTTTGCATTGGTCTTATATTTTCTTCTTTCCTAAACTTTCCCCAACTTCCATGGAAATGCGCCATCTTTTATGTTAAGGCGAGATTTGGAGGTAGACGTGAATTTTTTAAACTTTGAAATTTCCTTTGAATGAGTTGACTTACGCTTCTTATTGCAATGGAGTGGGATTTAGGTACCCTCGCAGATTTTTTCCTTGGCAAGGATTCCATGACCAAGTGGATTCTGCACTCCAACACTTTGCATGGGCGGGAATTTCACCATCAAGAAGATTTTGTTTTGGTTGACTTTCCCTCACTTCCATTGAACTGCACTGGGCATCTTTGTTCATTCATTGTAGACTTTCTTCCTTTTGAGCACCAAATAGATCTTGTTGGTATTGACCATTGCCTCACTTCTTGAGGAGATCATTACATTTTTGTGTTCTTCTTTTGTTGACGATGGAGTAATACTTACATTAGTATGATACTTGCACACAGATGGCATTGAAAATCCCATAAGGGATTCATTTTGAGCGGAGTTGGTGCCAAGAATGCATTCTGATTTATTTGAGGTAAAGTCTCATTTGCTTCAAAGTATGTGCACCTAAGAACTATTTACAGGGTATGTGGATTATACAATTTTTTCCTCCATAGTGCTCTATGAACGATCTCTAGTTTGTGACCTGCATAACTTTTGAGCATTGATACTTCAACAGTGGAATTATAAAGACTCAATCAACTTATTTTCTTGATACCCCAAAGGTGTATAGATCAATGAGTATATTTTGGGTTTAATAATGGAATTCAGATATATTTTCCAACTCTCTCAGAGCCTCCTATCCTCCGTGGAAATGCACTAGGAATATTTTTTCATTGATTGTAGATTCACTCCCTTTACTCTAAATCCTCCCTCATCACCGACAATGTGTGCTTAGGCACAAGCCAGAGTCATCGGTAAGCCTTTTCCTTGGTCTTTGTGCCACATTATGTTCTCTCATGGATTCCCTAATGAAGGTGGGAATCTAATCTCCCTCGAGGAATGACATTTCTTCTTTTCTCTAATGGGCCAGATCCAAGCGTCTGGAGATAGACTTCTTTTCAAAAATCTCCTTGGTCTCCATGATATTCTCTTTCTGAGTGTATTCGCAGCATACTGGTGGAATGATCTTAATGAACAATACTTATGCCAAATGATCACATCTCAAAACTAGTGGACTACTGCTTGCACACCTTCAATATACTTTAAGTTTTGGCTTTGATTTCCAGCTTTTGGTCCATGGAATGGGAATTTTAACCATAAAATCCATGGACGTTTGTTTCTTGCTTGAAAACTTGAGGTATTCAAACTTTGAAACCAAATTTCATCTTTTGTAAAGCTATCTCCTCTGAAGCTAAGGACATAGTTCACACATGTAGGAGAGTTTTGGGCCTTATGCATTAATTTTACATTTTCCCATTTCCTGTGGTCCATTTCAGATGATCACTATAATTTGATGAAAATTAAATTTTGACCCCTTTTAAAGCCCTTTGATCATACTTTAGATATCGTTGTTTCTCCTTTTACCACATTACTCACACTTGCGGTCCCCAGCGAGGAAACACTTTAAACCAACTAGATAGAAAAGAACCAAACTCGACTTGATACTTTGTTAGACTTGACACCTCTCAACTGGAATGGAAAAAACCTAAGAAACTAGAGCCAGAACTACTAAGACAAAACCCAAAAAGGGCCAAATGAGTGAAAAGATAGGGGTCCCATTGGAAATGGGCGAGGTGTGAATAGGTCACAACATACCTAAATGACCAATATTACCACATCTAAAGTATTTCAAAGGTAACATACCTTATTACTTTCCAGTACCTTTCTTCGGTCTTCTTGCAAAAAATTATCCAAATTATTCTTCATCATCACCATCAAGATCTTCTTCTAATTTAGTTTTTGATATGATCTTCTCTCTTCCAAACTTTATCAACTCAAATTCAATCAAAGTGGAAACAAATTTCTCTCTAATAAACTTATTTAGATCATGCACCTCTTCAACTGTTGAGATCTTATCACTGTAGCTATATGGTAATGTCATCAATATCTTTTCGATGATATCCTCATTTATAATAGTGTCTCCTTGTTTCTTGAACTCATTAAATGAACTCTCAACTATCTGAAAGTAGCTCCTAATGTATTCCCCTCCTTCCATTCTTAGATTCTTATAGTTATGTTTTTTTTTATCTTCTTAGATAACTTAACCCTATCATTTCCTTCATAAATATCTTTCAAATTTTCCCAAACTTTTTAAGTAGTCTTCAAAGAAATAACCTTAGCTAATTCATTCTTTGATAAAGCACTAGTAATAACATACCTCACTTTTTTTATTCTCCTCCTATTTTTTGATTCAATATAGATTCTTATGGCCATTCTGAGGGAACACATGCTTTGTCTATATAGGCTTCAACATATTATAAATAACTAAAATCAAATATTATTTCATCTGATCTTTCCATGTATTATAGTGTAATCCATTAGCCATAGGAATGCTTAGTTTGTACATCATTAGATCTGTCTCAATTGGTTAAGCTCTATACTGAGGAGCCAATATTTGATACCAATTTTTGAATAGACTGAATAACTAGGGAGTGGGTGAATTATTTATTCCTAAACCCTTTATAAAAAATTTCTTTGTGGGTAAACTTATAAACAACAACAATATAAAATTTTGATCTGTCAGTTAACTACATCAAATATTCATAATAGATCTAAACATGAAACCATAAGAACATAAACTCAAATAACACCAAAATTAATGTTGAAATACAAACTCAGAAAAAACAAGGAGAAGCTAATTCTCATGAAATGAAAATGTTAGTTAAGGGGAAGGTAATTAACCGATAGATTACAATTTGGCTCCTGCCAATTTTGCTCACTGCAGGTTTGCTGACTATTGGTTGGCTCACTACCAATCGAGATAACTACCCTTAGATATGAATATTACTAATTGTTAATACAAATGGGCACACTACCAGATTATATGAAAACATATTGAATCCACCATTGAGATCATTGTCACATACATACTGCAATATAGTTATGATATACCAGTCTTCTATCAATTACATTCACGCACGATCAGAAACACACATATCTTCTATAAATAGATACACAATTACTTCGCATACAAGAACCATATAAGCCACACAAACAACTCAAATCATCAATCTTCCTATACATCTTGATACCATCAACCATAGCAGCCAAAAAAAATTGAAATATGTCACACCAAGACATCCCTACGGTGGTAAGGAATGAAATATGAACCACCTAGATTAATCAAACATGTCTTAAGAATAACTATTACCCAAATTTCCCATCCTATCAAAATTTGGCTAGAAGTGGAGAAAATGAGGCTCCCACAAGGGTAGAGCCCAACCTTTATGAAACATGCACCTTTATGTGGTCTTTACCTCTCTCTCTGCATATTTCTAGGTCACTAGTCTACCCCTTTTTCATCTCTTGAAATACCTAAATGCAAAAAACCCTATGAGAACCTCTTAAACTAACTCCTTGGTGGTTTTTCTATTTCATCGATACTTTTTTTCTCCTTAAGTTCCAAATTCATCGCATGTTTTAAGTTGTTTATCGACAGTGCCAAGTATTTTTCCTAATGGGGTACCTTTTTCCTAAAGCTCTTTTCCTAAGTCCCGACATACGTTATTTAATTTCAAGTGGTAGATTCCTTTCTCATCCAATGGTCATTGTAAAGCCTCAAATAGCCTAGATCAAACCAAATATTCTTCAAGGCATTACATGCCTTTGTGGCATGTGGCAGTAGGGTCACCATTATAACAAGTAAAGAATTAAACTACAGTCAAGTTTCAAATGATCCAATGATTTGCACCATCCCTTAATCACCAAGATGCAGGTGTTTAATCTTTGAGGAAACACACCGTTGCACCACATGGATGGTGGGGTCACCTTTATGCGATGTCTCAGGCTTTTTAATCTCCAATCAAGTTCCTTTTGATCATGCGGTTAGCACATTAGCTTAATGCAGAGATGAAAGGTAGTTAATCTTCAAGAAATTGCACCTCCATGACACACATCCTTTTTGATCAAGTGGGGCCTATGATTAGCAAAGAAAGGTTTGATTTAATGTCTGGTATGGTTAATCTTCATTGAACAGTCTACACATTTCCACAAAGTAAAGATGATCAAAATCTAATGATCAAGGCATTGCACCTTATCGATGCGTTGAAAGTTGTCCAAGATTGGGCCCATCTATAGTAAAGGTAATCTTTAAGGAAGATGATAGATCAGATGGAAAGACTAAAGGCTTGATGGCTGAGTTGAAGGTTGTTATCCATCACTGCATTGTGACATTGTGCCATGATCTGTGGTGGGGCCAAACCTGAGATCAATGGGAGGTTAATGGATGGTTTGATCAGAACCAATCCAATGATTGATGATATCCCTCAAAGGTAGAGATGAAGATGTTTAGTGATCAAGGCAACGTATCATTGCGACACATAGCAAGTTGTCAGAACCTGGGCCGTCAAGTGGTAAAATAAAGGTCAAGTAGGTCAGAATAAATCTAATGGTGGACATATTTCCTTGATGACAATTTTGTCAACATATATTCATTAAGGCATTGTGCATGCATGCCACATGAACTTTCTGACTAGGTGGGACCTATGGTTTGTAACCAAGGTAAGGTAATCTATGGTCTAGTTGCATTTAATCTAGCAGTGGGTGTAAAGCCTTGAAACGAAGATGCTTGAGATATACTCATTAAGGCATTATGCCATTGTGATGCATGTTCATGGTGGGAAAAGCTGAGGTTAGAAAGTAAAGTAAAGACTGATCAAGTCTTATTTGATTGGACAGATGATGCTTTTCCTTAGGGTAAAAGTAATCAAGATCTAATGATTGAGGCATTGCATCAAGGTGACATCTGGCACAGATGATGTCATGGGTCGCGGGTTTATAGAACACTAAATACATGGTAACTTAGATAAGATCCAACACCACACATAAAGGCTTAAAGACCAAGAAGAAGTTGTTTATCTATTGAGGCAATGTGCCATGATTACAAATGTCCAGGTTAGATATGAGCTCAGCATCGAAGGTAAGATAAAAAAAAACAACAAGTTTATGAATATTTGACAGTGGGCGCTATCCTTCAAAGGTAAAGATGAAGATGTATAATGTTTTAGGCATCACACCTCCATGCCAAATGACATATCTAATCATGTGCTCGCGGGTAACATAAAAGAGATCAACGGTCGCGTTTTAAAGTTAATAAAGATTCAAATCTCGATTGTCAATTGTGTATTTCCCTACCACTTGTGATCGTTTATGTGTAAATTCAAATATTTAAAATCCATTCTCACTGTTTTCATGGTGATGGTGACATTTTATGATTTACAGAGAGGGTAGATGGATCAAGATGATATATCTACCTTAATTTATGACCATGGGAGATATCTCAAAGCATATCTAATCATCTAAGATATTTTTCCAAGTTGCATTAATGGACACACTAGCCCATTTTATGGTTTCTCCATTGTATAATGAATATCTATTGTAACCCTAATTCTTCACTAATTTGATCAAATGGATTGACTCTCGAGCCTTTGTGCTAGGGGAGGTTGTATATAAGTGTTTATAAATGCTTTTGTAGTTAGTTTTTTCCAGCTTATGCAAGACTTTCTGTGGCATTCTCTCCACCCCCAAGTTTCCATCTATTTTTAATTTCTCATTGAGATTTAGATTATGCAAAGAATTTTTATGACATTTTCTTTGTCCCTAGTTTTTCTTGTCTGTATTTATCTTATTTGAAGCATAATATAGTGCATAATATTAGAAAAAAGTTGGACTTCTTAAGCCCTCCTTCTCTCTACATCTCTATGCACTATTGTAGATGATCTTATGGATTTTGTTCATCCCCTATTATTTTTTCTCATTTTTGTGCCTATCTGCTAGAGTGAATGTTTGTTTTGCAGGTCATAGACTATATCTATTTATTAAAAAAGCTATTGTTTGTGAAATCTTTTATTTCCATGAATATCCTCTTTTCATCTTAGAGCTCTCTATGAAATACTTATGCAAGCCTATTCAGCAAGTTGTGCTTGTTTAGATCTAGGAATTTCATGCTAGTTCATGGTTATTATGTTGTGATTCATATCACTTTTGGTGTATCACCTTTTTGGTTAAGTTTTTCTTTATTTCTCTTCAGTACTCCTATCTATTTTCTCTCAAGTTTACTTTTCATGTTTAAAGAGAAAAGATAGGTGATTATCCAAGAGGAACTGACCTAGAATATGGAGGTTTCACTTCAGTTAGCATAGGTCCCACAACCAGGAATTGATTACCATGTTATACCAGATCATTAGAGTTGAGAGTTTAATAGGGTGGAAATTTGGTGTATAACAATAACAACATGTTACACCACCTCCAAATCTTGAAGTACCAATAGATAGAATGAATACATTACACGATAGATAATAAGATAAAAACATAAATGAACATGCTCCAAATATGACAAAACCCAAATAATCAATCCATCATATGTTTTACAAGGAATATCTAACCAAAACTGACAAGGAAAATATTGACATTTAAAATACATCCTTTAGTGAAATCTTGTACTAATACACCAACGTTATTGGTACACATCAACCAATAAAACCAAACCATAAATATGCATATGATATGTTGACATTAATGACAACCATTAATGAAAACAACATGAATATCAGCAAATTCATATTATAACAATAAATTCATATCAAATGAGTAGCATTTGATTGCCCAAATAACCACATCACTTGCCAATTATATCAAGACCTTCGCACACTAGGGTGAGATCCAAATTCCATAACACTTGGAAATTTTCAACACATGAATGCATCGCAACATATTTCCAGAAAAGAACACAAAATGATCAGAACTACATCACTTTGTAACACTATTTCTACATCACTAGGAACACCACAAATAAGACCAGTACCTTGATACAATACAAATCACATCTCCACATCCTCATCCTTTATTTATAGAGTGGAAACCTTCCAAAAAATACACAAAAAAGTAATTGTCATCTTCAATAGTATATCTTTGTTAGTGAACCACTAAATTTTGGATCTAAGAATATAAAACTAAAGTACTCATAAATATCATTCTCATATGTTCTCTAGAATACATACTTGTCTTCCACTATTCTACAACACAATAATGTCCATCATATAGCCTTACTCCTTCCAAACCAACTTCCTTCTTTTGGACTTATCCAGACTAAAAGATATACATGAATACATATTCAACAAATACCTCCAGACCACACTATTGGACATCAATAACATTCAATAAATAAAAAACAAACATATATTTCAAACAATCCCCCCTTTGTATATCCAACTTTTGACGATGGGAGAGAGAGGTAGGAGAGTGGGTCTAGAAAGGGTTTTGAGTAGTTTCATTGCTATAGAGTCTGGATTGAGTGATAAGCAGGATGATGGAAGAGGGGATGGTGATCCCTATTAGCTACATAGATTTGGGTTTATATCCATTTTTTGCTTCTTTTGTGGTTTGATGTTTCCATTTGGGGAGGTGGTCTTTGTCCATAGAGGCCATGCGTTTGTGTTCTAGGTGTGTGTTTATTATTTTATGGTGGATGAGGGGATTATTTCTTTTAATATTGATGGTTTGGGCATGGTGATGGATGCTATTATTTAGAGGGATTTTTTTTTGAAATCCCCTATTTTCTTCTATAGATATGCTTCTTTCCCCCAATCTCATTGGTTTCTTTGGAGAGCTTTGGTTTGGGTAGTTGGGGATTCTTTTACTATGTGGGATTCCTTTCTTGCCTTTTTCTATTTGGTTTGTGTTTCTTTGTCCTATAATGTGGGTGATTTTTTTTATAGTTTCCTTGCTTGTAGATTATGCTTGCCTTATTGTTGGATGTTAGCTCTGGCTTGTGGTAGAGGAGAGGGGCATTGTGCCATTATTATGGTTTAGGTCACTATTTTTTGGGGTTGTAGTGGGGTGGTTAAGGATTCCTCTCAGACCTTTCTTTGATGGTTGAGTTTTCATGTATATTTTTCTAGTTTTAGTGCCCAGTTATGGTCTTGGCTTTTTTCCAAGGTTGCATGATCCATTTAGGCACCTATTTCTTTGGTTTCTTGGCTCTCTAGGAGATGAATAGGTATTCATTTTTTATTCTTATTTTGTTTCATTTTAGAGGGGTTCTTCTTTTATGATTGTCCTATTTTATGTACTTGGCTCTAACTTCAAGTGGTTGGACTTCTATTGATGGCCCCTTTGCTAATATCTTCAAGTGTTTTCCTCTATTCATGGTGGGTGTTGTGGTTCATGGTGGTGTCATTGTGTTTGCTGGCCAAGTGATTCTTAAAAGTTTCCAAGGGCCCATCTCAGCCTTGTTTTGTTTTTGTTTAAGGGTTTGCGATGTTTGTGTTTGGTGATGACCTATTAGTTCCTAGGTGCTTAATCATCATTTTCTTTAGTAGGCTGAACCACTTCTAGCAGATGGATTCAAATGTCTAAGGTATCTATTGAGTTGGGGTGTCTTTGTATGGTTTTAATAATATAGTTGTGGATCATTCTTCCTTTGTTTTCCTCTATATTTTGTCTTATTGAGGTGATGCCCTATCCTATGGACATGGATTTTGGCTCAAGATGGGGAGAATTAGGGTTTTTTATGAGTTTCTCTTTGTTGTGATTGCTTGGGTATGAGTCTAAATACAATTTTGTTTCCCTCTCTAGTTTTCCCTTCTCTGCCTATCCTATTTAGGTAGGATCCTCTTATATTGAGGTAGCAAGGAGTCTCTTTAAAGAGTTGTGGATGGAATAAGGGTGGTTTTTTTATTATTTTTTGTTATTTTTTTAATTTTTCTTTTAGAAGTATTTTGGTTACGGGAGCCAAGTCGAAATCCATGTTGTGACTTTCGGGATCCTTTCAAAACCTTATGATTTTTTTGGGTTCCATGTTAAAACCCAATTGTTCTTCAATTGGTTCTTCACTTTTCAATGTCTTGAGCTTATTTGTTATGGTTAAGGGAGCCAAGTCAAAACCCATGGAAATTTGGGGAGCCTTTCAAAACTCTTTTATGCTTTTGGGAGCCATGTTAAAACATAATGATTTTTCAATTGGTTCTTCAATGTGCAATGTCTTTAGGTTGTTTGTTATGTTATGGGAGCCTTCCAAAACCACTTATGTTCTAGATTATTGATGGTGAAGTTTAAGGTTGTGAGAGATTTGATAAAACCCTTATTTCCCTCAAGTTATGAGTGCCTTGTAAAACTCATGCTTTTCTATATTTCAGGTTAAGAGATCCTTAGAAAAGCATGTTCTATGACCTATTAGGCTTGGGCCTCTTGCTTCTCATCTAATTATTTATTTGTTTATATCATTCTTGGCTACTATTAGTATGATAATGGTTAGTTGATGTTCAATAATGTAATATTTATTATAGTTGTTGGTTTTAGGTGGGTTCCACACCCCTTTAAAAATCTCATTTCTAATGGGTTTTAGGACTCTATTAAAACCTATATTCCCTCAATAAAAAATAATCTCCCCCTTTGTCATTGATAGAAAATAGAAAAAAAATTCACTAATATATTAATCACTTTCATCTCTCCCTTATTAAATTAACCAAAAAAAATCTCATTAGCCTTCATAGATTTCAATTCTATTCAAAATCACAATATCAAATAAATATTATCCTTATCTTTCTCCCCCTTTTCCATCAATGACAAAGGAAAGAAATAATCTCACCACTGCTCCCCCAAAGAATAACCTCTACCATCAATTTAGAAAATCCAGAAATCTTGTCATAGATAGATGAACCAATTGTTAGAATACTCTCAAAGGATAACTAAGAGGGGGGAGGTGGGGGTGAATCAGTTATCAGTAACTTCAGTTCTTTTTACTTCTTTAACTTTAGAATACAAAAAAGTAAACGGTTAATCAGATAACACAGTACTCAACACACAATTTGATTATGGGGAAACCAAATGGTAAAAACCCCGGTGGAAATTAGCACCCACAATAAACTATACTTGTTTGTAGTAATCCATGTTAGAAGATATTGCAACCCTATTAGGAGTTGTACATTACAATGCAATAAGTATAGTAACCTGGTTAAGGGTCGGACCCTGAGTCTTTTACAAGTAACCCTGTTAGGGGTGGTGGACTCACTGTCCAAAAGCTCATTGCTTGATGGTGAAGGCTACAAGCTTCTGTATAATAGATATGCACTATATCTGATGATGAACTATAGAGTAGACCTGCTTGTCTTGATCAATTTCAGTGTATTGCAATCTTTCACTTCTTCTTCACATAGACTTTTGATGAATGAACCAACTCTGATAATCTTCTCTGTACATATTTCTTATCTCTTCGTATCATTCACACTTAGCATGTCACCTTTGACTTGTTATAAGTATCTTCCTCATAGTATGAGATCATGGGACCTATAAGAAAAATATTCATAACATCCTTGTCAGCTCTACTAAGCACACAAGCATAATTACAACCGCACAAGTATAAACCAAATAGACGTGATGCTTCACTAAGTCGGCCTCACCAATTTAACTCTAACTTTGCAATCATTTTGAAACATGTTTGGCACCTTTGGATTAATATCATAAACTCATAACTAATCATGAATATACACACGCATATACAAAAGATAGGTGCAACTCAAGAAACACATGATATACGTCAGCCCTAAACCGTTACACTTCTAGAACTGTAACTGCCAATAACATAATTACATAACTTTACTAAAACATCATATCTGGGTCTGCGTGTATGAACATAACATAATAAACATGTCAAAAACATGTATCTATCCATGCAAGTCTTCATATGATCATTCTGATAAGTACATATAGAATTACTACTGTGTATTATATGTTGTCATCAATGACAAACATATGATCAATCAACTACTCAGAATCAAATCTCCAACTATATCCCCCTTTGACATTGATGGCAACATATGATATCAAAAACATCCTATGTTCATGGTGTCCTCTTTCTTTTACAATTTTCTCAATATTCTCATCAAGGATTTTTCTAAACTACTATAGTTCCTTTGTCTGTGTTTTTGTTCCATGTATATACTCCCCCAGAGTATATGCTCCCCCTTAGTACATACTCCTTGTTACTATATAATCCCCCTTTGACATCAATGGCAAAGGGCGCCATAGTCTATTAGGTATAGGTACTACTCCAGAAGTAGAGTAGTAAACCATTCATCAGTCACTTAATGACTGATGTCTTTGCTACTTCTTCTAAATAGATTTAGGAGAGGGAATTACTCCCAACTTCTCCCTGAGATACTCAAAAGTATCCTTTGTTAAGGGTTTTGTAAAAATATCTGCCAACTATTCTTTGGTGCTCACATAGTCCAATTTAACTTCTTTGTCTACAACCTTTTCTCTTAAGAAATGGTACTTGATCTCTATGTGTTTTGTCTTTGTGTGCATCATAGGGTTCTTAGACATGTTGATAGTGCTAGTATTATCACAAATAATAACAATAGGATAATCAACCTGAATGCCAAATTCTTTAACCATCTGCTTGATCCAAACCATAGTTGAACAATTCAGTGCTGCTGCAACATATTCAGCTTCTGCTGTTGGCTGAGAAATACAGTTCTGCTTCTTGCTTATCCAAGAAACCAATCTATCTCTAAGGAATACTGCTGCTCCTAAAGTACTCTTCCTATCATCAATACAACCTGCCCAATCTGCATCTGTATATACATGAAGTTTTAGATTCTCTGATTTAGGATAACATGAACCATAGTCTATAGTTCCTTTTACATATCTAAATATCCTCTTGACTAACATTAGGTAACTCTACTTGGGTTCAGTTGCAAATCTTCCAACAATGCCAACTGCATTAGATATGCCAGGTCTAGATTGAGTTAGATAAATGAGTTTACCAATCATAGATTTGTATAATGTTTTATCAACTTCTGTGGAATCATCATCCTTTGAAAGTTTGCTTCTAGTTATCATAGGAGTGCATACTAGCTTACAATCATCCATCTAAAATGTCTTCAGTATTTCCTTCACATATTTAGATTGATTAATGAATATACCTTTATCTGTTTACTTTACATTTAGTCCCAAAAAGTATTTTATAGGACCAATCATACTCATTTCAAATTCATTTTGCATTTCTTTTGCAAATGCTTTACTGAGCTTGTCATTACCCCTAAAGATAATGTCATCAAAAAATATATCAACTAATAATAGTCCATCAGGTGTTTCTCTTGTGAATAGGTTATAATCTGCTACTCCTTTCATGAATCCAATCTTGGTAAGATAACCATAAAGTCTCTCATACCAAGATCTTCGGACCTGTTTAAGACCTTAGAGTGCTTTCTTCAATTTTCATACCATGTCTGGTTCATCTGAAAGACTAAATCCTTCAGGCTGTTCAATGTAGACTTCTTCATTTAAATCACCATTCAGAAAAGCTGATTTTACATCCATTTGATAAACTTTAAAGTCTTTGAATGTTGTGTATGCCAAAAACAACTTAATGGCTTCTAGTCTTCTCACAGGGGAAAATGTATCAATGTAGTCTATTCCTTCTCCCTGCACATATCCCTTGCATACCAATCTTGCTTTGTTTCTTACTACTGTACCATCTTCATTCATCTTGTTTCTAAATACCCACTTTGTTCCAATCACATTTTTGTCACTGGGTCTAGGGACCAAGTCCCATGTATCATTTTTGATTATATGAGCTAATTCTTCTTTCATTACATTCTTCCAATTAGAATCATTACAAGAATCTTGAACACTTAGAGGTTCACTCTATGAAAGTAAACATACCTCTTCATCCATTGCTAGACCTTTTTCTTTTGACCTAGTCAAAACACTACTGCTCTGATCTCCAATGATATCATCTTTAGAGTGGTATCTAGATGTGAATTTTGGAAACTTAGGTGTGTCTTCTTCTTCTGTAATATGTGATTCTTCTCCTCTTGATTCAGGTTCATTGCATGAGACATCAATGCAATCAAACATTTATTCAATAACAGTATCTTTGCTGCTAGGTCTGGGTTCATCCTCAATCATAGGTGCATATTCATAGTATTTTTCTTGAAACATAAACTTTTCATCAATCTTCACATGTGTGCTTTCAATTATCTTCTTTAATCTCAAATTGAAACATCTATATGCTTTGCTTTTAGTGGAATAACCAAGGAAAATACCTTCATCACTTCTGGCATCAAACTTACCAACACCATCATCTC
>MU225344.1:1127553-1151268 GCA_018584345.1 Thuja plicata
TTCTTTAATCTCAAATTGAAACATCTATATGCTTTGCTTTTAGTGGAATAACCAAGGAAAATACCTTCATCACTTCTGGCATCAAACTTACCAACACCATCATCTCTCTTGATGTAGCACTTGCTACAAAAGATTCTAAAATACTTTACTATAGGTACATTGCCAAACCAAAGTTCATAGGATGTATTATCTGCGCCTGGCCTCAATTGAGTTCTGTTGATAGTATATACTGTTGTGTTCACTGCATCTCTCAAATAATTGTGTGCAACTTTTCCTTCAATCATCATAGTGCGCGCTGTATCAAGTATGATCCTATTCCTCCTTTCTGTAATCCCATTCTGCTGAGGGGTTCTAGGTGCACTCAACTATCTTTTAATACCATGTTCTTCACAATAATCATAAAACTGATCAGAGGTGAACTCTCCTCCTCTATCTGATCTCAGACATTTTAGTTTCAATCCGGATTCATTCTCAAATTTAGCTTTGAATATTTTGAATTTATAAAATGCTTCAAACTTCTCCTTTAAGAACAAAACCCACATCATCCTAGAAAAATCATCAACAAAAAAAATTATATACCTTTCTCCTTAGTATGATCTTGTTTGAGCAGGACCACACAAATCTTTATGCACTAAGTCCAATTTGTTCTCAGCTGAGTTTTGCTTGCTTATGAAGGAACTCCTTACATGCTTTCCCATAACATATTCACTGCATATTGTGTCAACTGGTCTTGCAATACTTGGTAGGTCTCTAACTACTTTAACATTTCTTATCTTTACTATATTGTCAAAATTGATATGACAAAGTCTCTTGTGCCATAGCCAACTTGCATCAGAATTGAGCTGAAAAAAATTACCTTTTGTTTTAGAGCATGATGCAATCATGTCTCCATCCTTGTTGTTAATGATGCACTTGTTTTCTTTGAACTCCAAATGATAACCTTTGTCAAGTAGCTATCAAACACTCAACAAGTTATGATGTAATCCATCAAAATATAGAACATCATTTGTCTTGTTCTTTCCATCCAAAGTGATAGAACCTCTGCCTATGATAGGTTTGGGAGTGTTATCTCTAAATCTAACCATACCACCTTTGTATTTTTCCAACTAAACAAATCTATCTTTGTCACCTGTCATATGATGAGAGCATCCACAGTCAACGATCCAATCAGTTCTGATGTCTTCTTTGGAAATTAGGGCTAGCTCTTGTTCTTCCTTTTCATCTTCAATGTCCATTTCCTCAAGAAACCTTTCCATGTCTCTAAGGGCAATGAATCCAATTTCATCTTCTCCTGAATCTTCATTAGTTACACCTTCTTCAACATGATAACATTCCTTCTTATATTTGAGTTTGTAATCAGATCTGAACTTCTTCACTCTTGTGGGACACTTAGATGCAAAGTGACCAATCTTGTTACATGAAAAACTTTTGAATGGAAGTTTTCCTTCATATTTTCCTTTTCCTTTCTTTTCTCTTCTAGCAATCATAGCAATGATTTCTTCAAGTTCTTAATCAACTTCTTCTTTCTCATTATGACTGGACATTTGTAAGGATTTCTTACCATGGACTGAGGCTTTGAAAGAAGTTTCACTTTTAGGTTCAATCTTCAATCTTGATATCTCAAATGCAGAGATTTTAATGATCAAGGTCTCTCTCTTGAACTCTTGTGAGAATTTCATGGTTTCCTCTAGAATATTGATCTTTTTTTCATAGTATAATATTAAAGTAGTTACCAACTTGTCCATTATATCTTCTTTTGATATTTCTCCACCATTGTCTCTGATTCCAGAGACTGCTTCATTTATCCCTTGATTGTAAGCTCTAATGTTCTCTTCAGGTAACATCTCAAGATTGTTATATTTATTTTTCCATGTCTTCCTGCATGCATTCTTTCCTTGAATATCTCCTTCAAACATATCTTCTAAATACTTCCATATGGTATATGCTATGTCAATCTTCTTGATTTCAAAAAATTCACTGTCAAATAAGGCGCTGATTAGGGCTTCTTTAGCAATAGCATTATGTGTAAATATATCCTTTTGTCTATTAGTAGCATCATCCTTTGCAAGGTCTTTCAGAGATGGAATTACAACTTCTTGTGTAGAAATTTCAAAGATCTCAAATCCAACACACTGTAGATGTGTTATCATTTTGTTTTTCCAATCCAGATAATTTTCTCCATCGAACTTAGGGCTTTCTTTTCTGAAGTAAAACATCTAATCTGCCTTAAGTTGTTAGGCTTCTTCTTCAAGGCACTTGGATCTGATACCAATTGTTAGAATAGTCTCAAAGGATAACTGAGAGGGCGGGTGAATCAGTTATCAATGACTTTAGTTCTTTTTACTTCTTTAAATTTAAAATACAACAAAGTAAATGCTTAATCAGATAACATAGTACTCAACACACAATTTAATTATGGGGAAACCAAATGGTAAAAACCCCAGTAGGAATTAGCACACACAATAAACTATACATGTTTTTGGTAATCCCTATTAGAAGATATTTCAACCCTGTTAGGAGTTGTACATTACAATTCAATAAGTATAGTGACCTGGTTAAGGGTCGGACCCTGTTAGGAGTCTTTTACAAGTAACCCTATTAGGGGTGGTGGACTCACTATCCAAAATCTCACTACTTGATGGTGAAGCTTACAACCTTCTGTATAATAGATATGCACTATATTTGATGATGAATTATAGAGTAGACCTACTTGTCTTGATCAGTTCCAATGTATTGCAATCTTTCACTTCTTCTTCACATAGACTTTGATGAATGAACCAACTCTGATAATTTGCTCTGTACATCTTTGTTATCTCTTCGTATCATTCACACTTAGTGTGTCACCTTTGACTTTTTATAAGTATCTTCCTCATAGTATGAGATCATGGGACCTATAAGACAACTCTTCATAACATCCTTATCGGCTCTACTAAGCACGCAAGCATAATTACAACCGCGCAAGTATAAACCAAATAGACACAATGCTTCACTAAGTCAGCCTCACTGATTTAACTCTAACTTTGCAATCATCTTGAAACACATTTGGCTCCTTTGGATTAATATCATCAACTCATAACTAATCATGAATATACGCATGCATATACAGAAGATAGGCGCAACTCAAGAAACATGTGATATACATCGGCCCTAAACCGTTACACTTCCAGAACTATAACTGCCAATAAAAGAATTACATAACTTTACTGAAACATCATATCTAGGTCTGCGTGTATGAACATAACATAATAAACATGTCAACAACATGTATCTATCCATGCAAGTCTTCATATGATCATTCTAATAAGTACATACAAAATTACTACTGTGTATTATATGTTGTCATCAATGACAAACATACGATCAATCAACTGCTCAGAATCAAATCTCCAACACCAATCTAATGCACTTAGATAGAAGGAGGGGAACCTCAAAATTCTCACAAATAAACCCAAAATTATTCTAATCGAACATAACATCGATTGTCTTCTATTTTCCAAACCAACTTTGTGAAGTAAGAATTTATTAAACTAACAAATCTTCTTATTCTTATTGGACAGGAGAAGAAACCTTCTCTTCACTAGTAATAGCCAACACATCAATATCTATATTATCATTATATTCACCAACACCCTTCTATTATTCCTCTTCATTATATAGAATAATAATTGGAGTAGAGAAGCTATTCAGATGCACTCTTTTGACTTTCTTTCCTTGTTTACTAGAGGAAAAATCCTATGTAGATATCTTTCTCATTCTCTTACCCTTACCTATATCATTTCCTTTACCGAAAACAACCCAAAAATTTTCCACAAATTCAATCCCACAACACTAGTATCCTTTAGATTTTTGATCATTTTTTAATAATGATCATACATTCTTCCACAATACTCCTATAGGACAACTCAATTTTCCAAGAAATTCTTGGCTCAACCTCTTCTATGTAGCATAAATACTTATCAACATAGAGGGTAATGTCAATTAATTTAGGAGGAAATTGGTTCCTCGGACTCAACCTACCCATAAACTCATCAAAGAATCTTCTACAATAAAAAAAATTATTATCCAAGCTATCTAGATGCATATTAATTTATGAATCAATATTTATATCATTTCTAGAGACCATATTTGAACACAACATATTATATACAATATTTGGCACAACCAAATAACTAATACACTATTTACTAAATAATACAATCACTTTTCTTGACCATAAAAAATAAATCCTACCTCTTGAAAATTCTTCAAGCCTTATTGCCATATTGAGGAGATACTCAACATCCAACCTAATAGGGAAATTGATTAACTTAAAAATTCCCCCTCAGACCATGAAGTCTGAGTCATCTATGCTAACAAGGAACATCACCAAGAATTTATGTCAGACCACCTTTAGAAGAATCTTTTGTTCTATTCATCAAATATATCTTATTATTTCCTTTTGAGTCTTCTGCAATCATTGGACGATCATCCTTTTCATCCATACATTTATAAAATATTTCAATATTTGTTGTCATGTTGCAATTATAGAAAACCTAACAATCCTTTTTCATTCTTTTAGTTTTATTATTCCTGACATTGATGTTTATTCTATATTCAACCTTTATGTGCCTTTATCAATCACAACTATAGAAATAGTCATTGAAGTTCTTAAATTTTTTATTCATATTCATTTATCCTAATGCACTAAAATTTTTTATGTACAAACTTATTGTAATGATAACATCTTTCACTAAAAGAACAAGTAGTATTCAGAATTTTACATTCATTAGCTTTGTGCCGTATTTTACTATAGTAAAAATAATCTCTATTAAAAGTTGAATACCTAGAATTAATAAGGAGGAGGTCTCTAATTAATCAATCTCTTTTTTAATTCTACCTACATGTGATGTACCAAAACCATTTTGTCTTTCACTTTCTTTGAATCTACCAAATACATTTTGTCTTCCACCTACTTTTGGTCTAAGAAATCCCTTTTGTCTTCCACTAACTTTTTTGATTCATTCTTTCTTTCCTCAATTTTCTTTAGTTATGCATAATCCACTTCGTCTTGTTTGAGTTCCATTTTGAGTTTATCAACTTCATCTCCCCAACTTACATTGCATTGAGTTAGAAAACAAAAAATCTCACATTTATCTTCAGTATAATAGATGTTCCCAATAGTCCTAAAACATTCTACAACTCTTTTATTGGTATTTTTCTTTTTATTAACACAACCATCACTTTTGAACATAACTTCCTTACACATTTGACTAACACTCAAAAAATTATGTTTCAAACCTTCAACATAATAAACATCACCAGTTCTATCCTTACAATCAATTGAAAACGTTCCAACAATTTTATAAGGGAATTGGATCTGATACCAATTATTGGAAGGAAGAAACACTCAGAGGGGGGAGGGTGAATCAGTGTTATATAAAAAATTATCTTATTAGCCCAATTTACAAACCAATCAATGCATAAACTAAAAAATTAAAGTGCATAAACATAAATAAAATAAGATCAACACCATAAAATAATACATTTTATCATGGAAACCTTATTAGGGGAAAAACATAGGATATGACACCCAAAAACTAATATTCTATAGAAATTTTGTATTACAATATGTTAGAATGCACATGCATTCATGCACACTACTCAATAAAAAAGGGCTACAACACATTACATAAAGACTCACTGCCTTAATACAAGAATTTGTATATAGTGAACTATCTAAAAAAACCTAACAATGTCAAATTACAATTCCATGTAAGTATAAACCACAGATTTGATACCCTTTAAATAGTGACTACTCATAGACTCTATTCTTCACCAATTAGTAACTCAGATCCATAATCCCTACACAAATATTACATAATATAGCTTCAATTTCTCTAACTATGCACAAAAAACCATAAAAAACCCTAATTCACTGATCTTATACTTTTGCAATCCCTAATTCAATCTCACAATTGTTGGAAAAATACATCTTGGGATATGTAAACTGTTTTGACCTTAGCCTCTTAAAGTACATGATTGAGATCACAAATTAAATAAAGATAATCTTTGATTTACAGTTAGTTATGTTGGATCAACTGATTTGAACAAGTATTGAATACTAAATTTTTTTTACCAATTTTTGCAATAAGATTTTTCACCATGTTGGCTTGTTCTAATTGTCAACTTTGAAAACTGTCACTCATAAGATTATAAATTCTCTAGGCCAAAAGATCTTTCTATGATAATTTTGGATTAGAAAGAATATTCCTGTAACATAATTCCGCTAGGTATGCAGAAAAATATATTCACCCAGTAACTTTTGCAAATACAAAAACAAATTATGTTGATAGTATACAATGTTCTCTACACTTTACTTAGCTAAAATTCAATCTAATTGAAGATATAATCATCTAGTAATTTGCGCACATGGGAAAAGAGTCTAAATACCATATTGTTTCCATCAATAAAAAAACACATGCATATACTTAGTGTATCTTTCCATATTTCCAAAAATCTCCCCCTTAGGCATTGTTTGCAACACTTAGTGAAAAATTGCTAAGTGTCCCATTACAAAGTTTGCATCACCCAAAACCATTCAATCCTAAATCCCATAGCTTCCCCTTAGATATATATCTACAAATTTGAATGCATTTTTTTTATTTCCTACACACCATCTTTGACATCAAATGAAAATGGAACACTCACCATATCAAAAGATTACTCAAAAACTTGTGAAAAACTCTATATACATGTCACATATGTGCAAACAAAAACTTGTTACTTACATCATTGAAAGGATATATATATATATATATATATATATATATATATATATATTGTTTTAAATAACTGCAGATATATATCCCAACGTTGCTTTAAACTATTCCAAACTGGGATATGAGAATTGAAAAGATATATACCTTTGTCTCTTCCTTATCCAAGTTGATAGGTTCAAATGTGGCAATAACCTTTTTAGCCTATGTCATTACACTAAAAAGTATATTTCAATTGGGCGCAATTAAGTTTCTAATTTTTCCCACTCTTACTGTGACTTTAACCTTTTCTTGCTCCAAATTTCTTATTTTCAAGTAGAGGTATTATTTGATTCTCAAAATCAGATGTGGAAGTCACCATAGCGTCAAATGGTTGGGCAATCTACTCTATTTTATGCTCACATTCTTTGATTTATATTTCAAAATTATCAAAAAAAACTTGAAACATAGAGACACGACTTGTTAATTTTACTCCCTTTATTTATATAATGTTTAAATTTTTTGAGGATTCTCTAATACTGCTCTATCATATCCTTTAGCACCATTCAATTCATTGAACCTTTTATCTTTAAACTTATTCCTTAACTTGAGTTCTGTGACCTTCTCAAAAGATTCAACTTGAGTGCTTACAGTGTTTAGAAGGTTCTTAAAGGTGTTGGATGGAATTACAATATCATATATGACAAATGATGAAATCAACTTACAAAGCACATCTAATGCATCCTCTATTAGTTTGTAGTCCTCTATGTTATTTCTAATAATTTCTTCTTTTACCTACTCCTTAGAAACTTTAGAAAATTGAATTTGTTTTAGTGGTGAAAGGGTTTATAGATCAATATTCCTTCGAGGTATTTGAGAGACAATATTTAAGCTCTCAAATTGTACTAACTTTCTAGTGTCTCTTGGCTGCATCATTGCCTTGCCCTTGTCAAAAATTTTAAAATTTCTCACATCTTTAGAAATAAAGCTTTCAGTTTCTATGGGAATCATTATGTTGGGAGGATAAATTATCTCTATTTTTTTATTCTTTTGTTCTTCTTCTTCCTTCCCCAATTCAATGGGTTTTTTCCCTTTCTCTACCTCTTTCTCTTTCTCTTTTCCTTTCTTTTTATTTTCAGATTCCTTCCCTTTCCTATCCTCAGGGATCACCACTGCAGTATCAATTTGCACATTCATACATTTTGAGAAATCCAATACATCATCATCTATTTCTACCATTGGACTCTCAGGTACATCCACATTTTTTTTGGCTACAGCTATGACTTCCTACAACTTGTGAAATGCTAACCTTGGCTTATTGCACTAGCACACCTTAAATCTTTGTTGATTTGACCTATATTTTACCTTTTCTTGTTTGCGGGACATGTGAACCACTAATCTTCTCTTGAAACTTCTATGTATCACTTGGAGTACTTGTTGTGGGGAGACCAAGTTGTGGAGCTGAAGAAATTTTTCCCTGAGCTTCTAAAATAAGCTCACAATTATTCTTTTTCAAGTAAATCCTCATAATATTCTTAGTCTGTTCAACAACCCTTTTTTCCCAATCATGATCGTATGCATTATTTTATAGCTCCTAAATATAGGTGCATACTGCTAAAGAATAAATTGCATTAATTCTTCAATTATGACTAGATATAAATCAATTAGCACCTTTAAACAATTATTTTCCTATCTTCCTCAAGTGACAAGTATTCCTTGCATCTAGAACACTAAAATGACTTTTAGGAACCTCTAAATCAATTTCAATTACTACATTTTTAAATTTTGTTAGATATCTTATGAATGCTTCCTCAATTTAATTTTTCCCTTCATCATCAAATTTATCATAGAGCTTAGGTAATAGATTTTACATTACTTTATGAAGAAATACTCTTTATAACATATCTAATAGGTATACCATGTTCATCTGACTAAAGATTTATCTCCTTGCTCACTTGAACTCCACAACTAGGAATAGTTTTTTAGTCCTATGATGTTTGTGGAGTATCTTTTCTGTCTTTTGAATTTTTTCATTACTTCATCAGATTAAGTGGCATCATCATCAACATCATCAATAATTAGTTCTTTCTTCTCTTAACTCTTCTTCTTTTCATGCTTTTTCTCTTCTTTCTTCTTCACAATTCTCCTCCTTTTGATTTGTTGCCATTCAACTATTTTCTTTTCTTATTTCATCTTCCCTTCAGCTAACTTTACTATTGGCTTCTTCTTCTCTACTTTCCTCTTTTCTTCTCTTGTTGGGAAGTCCATTTGTTTACTTGGAAGGTAGAGATGACTTGACCTTAAAGGTATCTATGCTTCTAGGTTTCCTTGATGTAGAAGGTAGAAGATTAGAACTAGTGCCCTCAATTTTAGTTGGCTTCTATGATGTCCCTAGAGCTTCTCTAGCTTTTATAGTTCTCATTTGCTAAGGAGTAAATCCATTTGTCTTTTCTACATCTTTGACTACCTTCCTCTGTCTTCTTACTGCTGCTAAGTTGTTCAGCTTAATATGCAGATTTTGACTCTTTTCCTTAAATGCCCCAAAACTTTCTTCATTGGGATCTCTTGGTTATTTCTAAATACTGTCAACATATGCAAATAGGATACCTTCATCCACCTCATAACCCCTGTTGGTGCTATTTCCTATTTAGATTGTGCCTTGCAATTTTCCTAAGGTTCCTTGTCATTAGTAGTGTCTAAGGCTTCGAAATCAAGATGAAAATTGTTCTAATGCCTTTGCAAAGTTTGCTCAAACCCTTTACCTAGTTGAAAATGGTGGAAAATTAATAAAAACCCTAATTGTCTTGGCTAATTCTATTTTCACGTTACTTTTTCGGTCACTTAAGTCACCTCAATTCATGTGTCTATGTTAAATGGGTTTCTTTTTACAAAAAGATTGTGATTCCTAACCGCTTTAATAATTCTTAAGTCACGCCATGAAAATTCCCTTTTTAATTCATCACCTTATGTGTCAAGCAAGTTAGCTTTGATCGAATGGTCGGCTTAATGGCTTAAAGGAAAAGTGCATGGCATCTAATGGGCAAGCAATTAAGAGGAGGTGACACCTATCCAGGAAAGAGTGTGGCTCTAGTCGTAGACAAGTATGAAAGGTGTTAAAGCCCAGAAAGATCTGAAGGTCAGCTAAATGGCTTATGCCCAAGATGCATGACATCTATCAGGAAAGCCTATAAGTGGTGATGACATCTAGCAGCTGGCAGACCTGGGCATTCAGATTTGGTGAGAACTTAAACCACAGTTAAGTTGTTTCATATCTAACAGCTTGCTTAATTGCTTAAAGGGAAAGTGCTCAACATCTAACGAGTAAGCGATCAAGTGGTGGTGACACGTGTCCTCGGTGGATAGTTGTTTTCAGGAAAATAAGATAGTCATCAGATGCAGAGAATGATATCCATAATCAATGGCTCAAATTCAAAGTTGATAAAATAAGTTGCAAAGAGTCGTTAAGCCGCAAAATTGAAGCCTGTGAATTAATTGCAAAACTTGTGACAACTCCAGTCGAATTCAATTTGAAAGATTGATTTGATTGAGGCCATAGAATTGATTAAGTCAACTTAGAGTCACAATGATTCATCAAAATCATTTGAGAAAAAATGGGATTGCAGAGAAACTTGGCTTCACATGACTTCTGTGCAGAGTGGGTAAGCTTACTAATTCACTAGCATTCAAATTGTGGTGGAATTTGCAGTTCAGAAAGGTTTTAGTGCTTTGTTTTAGAATCTGAGTCTAGTATCGAGAGAAAAAACCTTAGAATGGCCCCTAGAGTTGAAGTTTCTAGAGAGGTTGATTACCAAAAGAGAAATGTTACGGAATATTTGTTGCAATAATTACCACTGTTCTCAGGGGATGCCACACAAATTAAAATGGTAGTTCCACCACATCCCCGCTTCAAAATTGGAGAAGGGTTATATGATTCTGGTAGATGGGAAAAAGATGCCAATACCAGTTTTGATGGCCTCACTCTATTTAGAATGACCTATAGCTAGAGGAATGCCCCTACCCCAAACTGTAATATTTGGGAATTAGATGTGGGAAAACTAATAGCACCTAGTGTGTTCATGGACACTCATTTGTTCACCTTGATTGAAAACACTTATGATAAGGTGGCTAGGGTTGTTAGGGACACTAAGGGAAATATACTATTGACTGTATCAACTAATGAAATCAGAACGATTTTCAAGCTGACTGACACCTCTCAACATATGGATGATATTGATTTTGAATACTTTAAAGAAGTATACCATAATTAGAAGGACTATTGCAGGGGTGAAGCATTGAAGGGGTATATCAATAAAATAGGGAATTTGGTTGTAGTAGGGCCTAGGACCCTAAAACCCATCAAGTTGGATCTTTTTAATGGCAAGGCTAGAAAGATGTACAGTGCTCTATGCAATGTTTTGGGGTTAGATGAAGATGGGGCAATGCCTCTCCATATAATGTTGATGGCTGTTCAAATCCTGCATCCCCACTTGTCAGTAGTATTTGATTATGCATCTTATATTTCTCAAGAGATGCATGAGGTTCTATCAAGAATTCAAGATGGAAACATACAGAAACCAATGGGTTGGTATTCCCTCATGTTGCATATGTTCTTGTTCAACAGTGCAGATTTCTTTGAGGAAGAAATGGAACTGGATAAATTCCAAGTTGGTAAAGAATTGCCTATTCAAATGTGGAGTGCATATTTTTCATGAGATAGGAAGGGTGCTAGTTATGTGTATTTTGATAAGGTTTTTACAACTAGACTCAAGTCACTACTGAGTAACCAGAATGCTAGGGTTCACAATGAAATGATGAGGCTTTTAAGGCCTATGGAATATGCCCCAGAGTTAAAAATTTCTCACAATTGGGGAGATTTAATTTTGTACCCCTTTTCCACAGTAATTAGGGTTTATGGTTTTAGAGGTACTTCTTATGTGCTACCCTACAGAGTCCCACTCAAGATTGGAGTAGAAAAAATTATAAGGCAATTATGTGGGCTATAGGAAGAAGCCCTGACCAAAAAGATGAAGGGAAATATCTTTCCTACCCTCACCAAAGCCCATCACTTTATCATAACCAAAGGTGGATGGACATAGTTTGCTAAGTATTTTGAGCCCTATCATTTAGCCACTTCTGTGTCTAGATGTGCAGATAATGAAGATTTAATCATGGGTATGTTCAGGAAGAGGACTAAATGTTTGATGTTAGAACATCAATTCAATTATCCAGAGGATATCATCAGAAATATTTTTGACCTTGATGCTCAGAAAATCAGGAAAGAGAAATTGATGGTGTACAAGAAGTCTTTGGACTTTGTACAAAATTTTGACAAGACTTATGATCCTTTAAAGGATTTTTTTCCCATGGTCTTACAAAATTGATTCCCTAATGAATATTTTTTATGGAATTATGCAAACCCTAAATGAGAAGAGGCAAAGAGAAGTTGAAAATGATCCAGAAAGGGCTCTTGATATCCTGAATAGATTTCCACAGAGTAGAATAGTCCCACCAGGGAATTATGTAGTATATAAAAGGAGAGTATACACTACTATTGCTCCCAGAGCTGACCATCCTCTTCAGCATAAGGGAAAGAGACCAGAAAATATCAGTGTTTAAGAGGTTCCCTCTCCCAAAAGGCAAAGGGTGGAAACCAAAGAAAAGGAGAGTGAATTATACTCTCCTTCCCGATCCCCCATGCAGTATGATGATCATGCCATTGTTGAACAAGTAGTACAACTGAGGAATGCCGGTGAAGTAGTTGTTACCACTCAAGAGCTGCAAGAAGGGATGCTAGAGGAACCTAGACATACAACAACTGACCTCACAGTAGAAGAGTTTGCTGGTAAGGAGTTAGATCCTATAACCAAATAGGCCAATGATGAATTCTTGTATGATGACAATTTCATCAAAACCAGGGCTTTCATTCAATTTCTATGGAGGTGCCATATTGATGAATACAATCACAAGTGCCAAAAGATGCTAAAAGCTCAACCCAACTCTACCATGGAGTATATAAAGAAAGAAGTTAAGAAGGAAATGATATCAAATTTTGATAAGATTACCCCTGAAGAGGGCAGAAAAACGGTTAAAAGGCAGGGAGTTATCATATTGCCACAATGGGATCTAGCGGATGCAGTGGTCTTTGATGTTGTAAGAAAGCAAGCTAAACCTATGAGCACTCATGGGATATCAATTGGTGCCCATTTTAGTGAAGATCATGCAGCTCTGGCAATCTGGTCATTAAAGAAAAAATACAAGAGGAGAATAAAGGAAGATGATGATGTTGAAGATACAGACAACCTAACTGTAAAGAGGGTTGCTAATACTTCAGGAATTGAAGCTACAAACCTTGTGGTTCAAACAACTAATTTAGGCATGAAATTATTTGAGAGAGAAAAGGAGGCCTATGTCAGCTTAAATGAGAGATATGAATTTGTACTTAAAGCTTATAATGAGGAAAAGGTTAAATGTTTGATGAAAGATAATAGAATAACAGAGCTCGAGTGTAAAAAAAATATCCAATTTTTGCCCCAAGGGGTAATTGATCAGGAAGCTCACCAACCCTCCTCCTTTATTCCATTTGTGACATATCCCCCATCCCCTGCACCTTTAAATCCCACTACACAAGAAGCCATCGATGCCAAAAGAGAAAAATAAGAGGCTGAGAAGAACAGGTTGATCAGTGAAAGAACAAGGCTAGAAGAAGAGGGTAAAAGGGATCTTCAATATTCCCTAGCATACAGAGAGGCTAAAGAATTGGTAAAGCAAAAATGTTCAGATTAGATATTTTCAAACCTCAAAAGGTGTGCCAATGAGGTTAACCTTTCTAACCTCTATTTATTAGGAAAGAAGATTGCAAGCATCACTAGCAAACATGAGGATGAAAAGAAGTAGTGGGATATGATAGTGAATAATTGGAAAGGGAAGGCAGCCCATGTCAAATCCTTTTGATCTCTCTCAAAGGAACAAAATAACATTGATATTATCCTGACAAGCACCCATAAATGTCTCAAACTAATGGTTAATTTGGACATCAAGAAGAAAATGATCATCAAAAGGGTCACAATTCTGAGAGAAGTGTTTTCCAGGGATAGATATGATATGTATCCCAATATGTTCAAAGAAGATAGGAACATAAAGAATGAAGCCTTATGGCTAACACAATTGAATGAAGAACTGACCAGCAGGACAAAAAGTATTGTTACATTGGCAAATACTAGCTGGTTTGTGCTAACTATTGATATTTTGAATAAAGCTAAGGCATTTTTTGAATCCTGGGAGGCAGAGGTTGAGAAGGATAATGGTGACAGGGAAGAGTTCAATAGCCAGAAAGATGAGGTCCTCAGCTTTATTTGGCCATGTGATGACGTGTTCACCACATGGGTTATCAAGTATGGAATAGTCACCCTGGTAGCATGATACAATAAACATAAAGGGGATAGCTAACACCAAAGAGGTTGAGCAGTTTGAAAAAATCAAATATTGCAGCCTTTAAACCAACAAGAGAACAATTTCTGGATGACAAGGACCCAACCACCTCAGAGCAACTTCAAGCATTCAGGCGATCACAGGACAAAAGATTACATGGCTAATAGCAAAATTTGTTACTCCCATCTGCCTAAAATTGTGTCTCTTCTTGGAACTATATTTTTTCATTTAGTCCAGTCATCCATAGCTTGTTGCATCCTTATTTTCCAAAAGGATTCCAAGATGACTGTGCCTGTCTATAAGTATCAAACTCTAGTATTGTAAGAGGGATGGTAAAATAAAACTACAAGGTAGATTACTAAATTGTGTCTGAATGTTGTTTTTTCAGTCTTTGAATGTACTGATATCGAATTTACATCAATAAAATACAATGGAATCTCCATTTTTATATCAATGATGTCTTCTTGCATTTTCTATTAATTCTTGTATGTTCAATTTGTAAGGAATTTTGAGTATACTAGTTATAAAGTAGCCATGTTCTTGTCTGTAAGTTGCTTTCAAGGAGAGTTTTAAATCTTGCAGATAATTGTAGAGGGTTAGGGTTTATACAGGGATTTGATACAGGGGTGTGAGGATGAGAGGATATTCTATAAGGCATTCTCTCTGGGGTTCATTAATATTTCCATTGATTATCTTTAATATGTGTATGCTCTTTTTTGACTCTATCACCCATGATTAGGCACTGGTTAGAATGCTGACAAGTGGTTATTATCATCAATTCAAATTTAATCAATCTATATACTTCTATTATTTTGAATACATGTCTAGTTAATTGTATTCAATACAATTCATCTTAGTGATTCCTTGAAGAGTGAATCAATCGGTTAGCCTTCCTAGGCCTAAATGGCATAAAAATAAGAAGGATCACCAATCTTTAATCCACTGCTAAAAAACTACTGAAAGATAATATTTTGTCAAAGGTGCACCCGCCTGGGTATGTGGAGCCCAAAGTGTAGAAGGATTTCCTATCCTTGTTAATTAGCCTTTTCCCTATGAGAATCCAACTTGGGTATAGGAGAGTCTGGCATTTATTGCTATTGTAATTGATTCTACAAGAAAAAGAGCTAAGAAATTGGTGACTCTACTAGGGATAAAGATTGCAAAATCTTGTTGAAGAAATCAGAATCTCTAGTGTTTTATTAATTGAATCAAATTTTAGTTGAGTTTTTCCCATTCGAGTTGCACTAACAAATTGCTGACTCTACTAGGGACTCTACAATGTTCTAAGAGTCATGATCATGAAAGTATTTGTCCTTACAATATTGAGAATTAGTTTGTTTTTCCTCATTATCATTAAAGTGAGTTTATTCTGCTTATCTGTCGTGGCACATTGTTTGAAGGTCCTAATTCTGAAAAAGGATACAAATCTTGTCTCAGTTGGAATAGTTGATAACTCTAAAATATCTAATATGGTTCCTTGTCTGTTTTCAAGAGGAAGTCAACTGAACGAAAAATATTTGTAGTTATGAAAAATGAAAGATCATTTTCTTGAAGTTTCCAGGTGAGGAATTATCAAGCCTAATCTATCTACAATGTTCTATATTTTCTTATTTCTTAAAGGAAATCTGAGTTAGGACAAGGTGTTTGATCTCTATATATATTAATCCTCTGAAAATGGGTGGCGACTCTAACTTCTGTGTATTCCAGTATTGCATAGTGAATTATTTGTTTATTCTATGAGATGAGTCAACAAGGAAATACCAGATCATATTCCAAAATGAATCCTGAAAAGGATCTTGGAGAAGAGCTCCATATCCCTCAAAGGAAACAATGGTCCAAAAGAGGGGCATCTAAACATGATTCCCAACATGCCTCTAAAGGAAAAATGGATATTCCCATTCCATATTAGAAGTCATCTTCATCTAAAGATGCAGAACCCATGGGACTAGTTGATGCTTATAGAGATAATACCAATTTTGATCCCTTTAGGGATGAAGAAAATACTAACATAGGGTTCTTTCCTACTGAAGAAAACCTTGCTCCACCAGAAGAGACTTTTGCTGCTGAAACAACATCATATGATTCTGATAAGTTGCAAGATGAGGTTGTAGCTTTGAAAATAAGAAATAAATAACAAGAAAAGGAAATAGCTAAAGCAGAGGAAAAACGTGGACAAAGGATATATGAATTATTATTAGAAAGAGAAGAACTCCTAGCTGAGACTAGAAGGAATGATCTCAAGACTAAAATCCTGAATCAAGAAGTCAAAGGTTTGGATCTAGAATTGTTTGGTACCCTATATGATTTGAGAAACAAAGCCCTAAATAAAATCTCAAACCCTGACAAGGACGAGTTTGAGAAGGACCTGTAATTAGGAAGTTTTTCCCATATGAGAATGAGCGAAATATGAAACTCAAGGTAACTACTAAAGATGCCCCTAACAAAGGTAAGAAAAAGGTTGTGGGTATCAGCATAAATAACCCTGGGTAGAAAGTTTCTAACCTTCAAGTAATACCACAAATTGATTTGGACATTGAACAAGCCAGGAAGGCTAAAGATGACTTGGAAAAACAACTAGAAAAGTTGGAATTGGAGGCTATTGCAGCTGATATGAAGATGAAGATAGCCTTACTTCATGCTACCAATAATACTACTACAAGTAGTTCTATGCATGTGAATCAAGGAATGCAACAATTAAATCCTTCTTCTAATCTAAATGTGAACAATCAAGGTGGTGCTCCTAAGATCCAAAAGTGTGGAAACAACCCAAATGTTCAAAACTCTGGTCCTAATGTAGCTGCTCAACTTATGGGGCCTCACCCAAGTTTTCAAACTGCCAAGCCTAAGCAGAGTATTCCTCCACCTATTCAACATCAAGGAGGAATTGCTGGACCAAATGGTGATAACAAGTTGGGGAATTTTCAAAGGAGGCCTATCCACATGAACAGATATAGAGCTCTTTTCTTTGAAGGCATTCCTGGTCACCGCAATGTTATCCCCAATGAGGTAAGAGATAGGATCCCTAAGTTCACAGGAAATAATGTTGTTACTTGTGAAGAGCATTTAAAATATTTTGGTGATAAGATGACTCACTTTGAAATTGAAGATGAGGATGTCATTATGAAACTTTTTGTTCAATCTTTAAGTGAAGATGCTAGGGATTGGTTCAGCAACTTGCCAAATGATAGTATTGCCTCTTGGTTTGAATTTGTAAAGTCTTTTAGGGAGAAGTATAGAGAGCATGTTAATTCTGGATACATGTTAAATGAATTTAATAATGTTAAGAAGTTCCCAAATGAAAATATGGCTGATTTTAATAGTAGATTCCAAAAGGCTATGAACAGATTGTTCCAAGTTTTGAGATTAGATGAGGAAGTGTGTCTTACCACTTACATTAATGTTGCTGATGGAAAAATGTCTTATCTACTTAGAGATAAAAACCCAACTACCTTAAGGGATGCTTACAAGATAGAAATTGACATTGAGAGTAATATGAGAGCATCAAGGAAATTGGGGAAGAGAGAAGACAATAAACTTTGGAAAGAAAAGGGATCTACCCATAAAAGTGTCAAAGAAGATGATACAGTGGATAAATTGGTGAGTGCAGTAAAAGACCTTGCTGCCAAGATGGATAAAAATGATAGAGGAGGGTACCGAGATAATAATTATACTAACTGAAGATTTGACAGAAACCCTAACTTGAGAGATTATCCATACAAGACCAATTGGAATAATGGTAAACCTGTCCCTGAGGGGAAAGATCACCCAAAAGAAAAAGAAACCCCAAACCCCCTGAAAAGGAACAATGCCAACTATATTGAGAACACTCCCTGGTGTGATGCTTGCAATATGCCACACTCTTCCTATCAATGTGTAGTAGATCAGGCTTTGTTTGACCAAATAGAAGAAGGAGAGCAGGAAGGCCCTGCTATCAATATGTTCACTGTAAAGAAACCATATCCATGGCTCCCTGATAGTGCCTCATCTTCTGATAATTCATATTCAGAGGATAATTATTGTTTTACAAACTAGTACGAAGTTTAATATATCAAAGTGATCAGGATGAGTATGTTTCACAGGAAACTATAAACATAGTGGGTGATGATAGTTCACAATCTCATTTTAGGACTCCTATTGATGAAGAAAAAAGGTTTTTAACTGTTGAAGCAATTAATCAAGCAACAAGTGCCTACAACTTAAGGAATAGAATTCTACAACTAGCTCAAGGAAATGAGGATTTTCATACTAAGAAAGATGACAAAGATGAATGTTGCAAACAAGAAGGATCTTCTCATGATCATATTGGGGAGGGGATATCAAAGGAAGAATTAGCACCAAATGAGAAACTCAAGAAAATGAAGAAAGTAAATGATATACCCCTGAATTGCCTCATTTTGACATGAAACATGCTTTGACCCAAATGAAAGTCTTAGTCCCACTTATGGAAATGTTGAAAATAAAAGAGCATAAGGAAGTTGCTCTAGCATTATTAAAAGAAATAGATGATGTGTCTGTGCTTAATCATGAGGAGATATACTTTTGACAAAAAATAGTGCTAAAGAAGATTGTCCATTAGTGAAAGGAAAAGGAAAGAGAAAGGAATTTTCTAACATTTGTATTGGAAATATAATAACCCAAGAACCATTGTTTGTTGATCCATTCTATGTCACCTTAGTGTTAAATAATTTCTTGGTAAAAAACTCCATGATTGATTTTGGAGCAACATCAAATGTGATGTCCTATCATGTGATGAAAGAATTAGGCCTCTGGGTTATTACATCTGCTAGGAGCTGCTATGCCATGGATAACAGGGAAGTTCCTATGGTAGGAACATTGAAGGATATTGAAGTGAAAATTTTTTCTTTCCCTGAAGAAACTTATAGAATGGACATAGTGGTAGTGGATACTAAACAATATTATGGTATGCTGTTATCAAGGCAATGTGCAACAACAATAGGAGGAAAGATGCAGTTGGATTTATCTTATGCAACTATCCCTATAAATGGGAATGAGGTCAAATTATACAGAGAACCTCGGTCATCTGTTATGGTTGAAGTGGTCTTACCTGATCAATTAAATTGTTGTGTGAATATTGATATGGAAAATTTTATGGTTGAAGTAGTTAAGCCACAGCTAAAGAACACTGACCCAATTGTGGATGAATTGTTGTTGCAACAAAATGGGCTTTGGAAAATGTATTTTGATGGAGGATGTTGAAAAGAAGGATCTGGGGCAGGAGTCTTGTTGATATCCCCATCATGTATCACTTTCAAATATTCATTCATGTTAACTTTTCAATGCACAAACAATACTGCCGAATATGAGGCTTTAATCTTGGGAACGGATATTGCCATCAAGCATGGTATTAAATGTTTAAAAGCCCATCGATATTCCCAGTTAATTATATCTCAAATTAGGGGACATTATGGTGCTAAAGATGACAGATTAAAATTGTATATATATGTTGTTTGGGATAGGATGGAATTCTTTGATGCTTTCAGTATATTATGGGTTGAAAGATCAAAAAATATAATGGCAGATTTCTTGGAAAATGTTGCCCTAAAAAATAATGATGTTACTCTTACTGGCATATCTATGGTTGAGACGAAAAGTAGGCTAGCAGTTCCTGACAATATTCATAATTGGAAATTTTTTGAGGATGATGATGATATCCTCAAGTTTATCCAATGTATGGATCAATATGATGGTCAAAAGATTGATTGTGAATCTCTAGTGTCAATTGTGGACAATAAGGAATATATTTTTGATCAGGAAGTCATCCAATTGGATACTAATCACATTCCCAAGGGATTGGTTTTATTGGAAGGCATGTTCAGCATAAATGACAACTATATGACCCAGAAGTCCAATGCCAGAGTGGAAGACTTAGAGGAAATTAATTTGGGATCTGAAACATCTCCCCAATTAGTTTATATTGGCAAAAAATTAGACAGCAATGTGAGACAAAATTTGATAAAGTTGTTGAAAAGGTACAAAATTATTTTTGCCTGGTCCTATGATGATTTGAAAGCCTTTAGAGAAGCTTTATTTCAACATGATGTCCCTCTAAAAGAAGGCATTAAACCATTCAGACAAAAACAAAGGCCAATCAATCCATTACTGGCTACCAAGATGCAGAAAAAAGTGATGAAGCTTAGGGATGTAGGCATAATCAAGCCTATTAGACATTCATCTTGGGTCTCTAACTTAGTCCCTGTAAGAAAGAAAAATGGGGAGATAAGGTTGTGTGTTGATTTCAGAAATTTAAATGTAGCCTCATTGAAAGATAATTATGGACTACCAAACATGGAGGCTATGTTGCATAAAGTCACTGGATGTGATTTGTTATCTATGATGGATGGATTCTTAGGGTACAATTAGGTGCTGCTTAAAGAATCTTAGCAATTCAAAACAACATTTACTACCCCTTGTGGCACCTATATATATGCTCGTATGCCATTTGGGCTAAAAAATACTGGTGCAACTTTTCAAAGAGCTACGGATGTAGCCTTCAAAGACCTTGATGGAGCCTTAATTTTTACAAATTAAGACTTCCATTTGATCAATCTCTCCCATTTTATCATTTAAATTTGTCATTAGTAATAAGATATATTATTAATATAATACGTTTTATACAGCTGATTTATATCTTATATAAATAATTTTCAAATTTTATATAAAGCGATATCTTCATGCACTAGTAATAAAGTTGTCACTACACTTCGAAAGTGTTTCAATAATACAAATTACTTATGCTAATATATCTATTTGATTTCATTGTATAGGGGTATTCTTAAGACAATATGCAATGCACAGGAAGAAGCTCTATTAACAAATCTGAAGCAGGGTGCTTGATATGATTCTGATATAAGTCTTCTAGAACAGACAATCCTGGGAACAAATCAAACCACTCTGATGATTTCCAGTGATCGATGTTATTACTTCCGCAAGTATTAGACACAGAAAGGTATCAGAGAATAGAATCGAATCAGAAAAGGATTTTGGGAGATTCAGATTTACCCCAGAAATATTGCAGAGAATAGGTCAGTATAAGCTTCTGCGAAACAGACATTTTCCAGAAGGACATTGTCTTCAAGGACTTTGTTCATCCAGGCTATAACTGTAGTTGGAAGTTAATGAATCAGTTGGCCAAACGGAAGAAACTCTATGTTTGGGGGTCGAATGGGATACCAGTTCTTTCCTGTGCGAGTCCTACTATGAGTTTTCAAGTTTCCTTATTGATTGAATTCGAAGCAGAGGGAAGAGTTTGTGTAAGAAAGGAGTGTTCAACGGAGTGTCTATGTTATGCCATATAAATAATCTGGAGGACCGTGTGCTGACTTTGAAATCATCCAAGATCATTTTGCCACAACAAGTGTATTATTGAGTCAAGGAGAATTATATTTCTGGCAAACTCCTCTGTATGCGAGATCATTCATATCAAAGGGTGAAGAGACCAAACATAAGTCTATGATAAACATTACACCGGTCTGGATATGAAGGCACCATTCATTACAGAAAGTATTCATACTAGAAACCATTTTTTCCACCAACAGAGGAGTATGTTGAAGCTGTCGACTTAAATAGTGTGTCATAACATGGAGGAATATTTGAAGACTGACCATTTATGCATCTACGTTTTCAGAAATATAGATGTCTGGTCTGGAGATGTGCGCAGGAGGACACGGAAATGAAACCAAAATATAATCTCTGGCATACGATAGTTTCTGTAGTTGCAAGACAGTCGTTATAAATATATTATATCCAAGATTGATATAAAAGGAAAGCCGTGTAATTGAAATATGAGTTCACAAGTTCCACCTTGTATTATTGATGGCTCGACCGCTCACGCCATTCCCAGAAAATCAAGGGTGCGTTGCCTAAGAACACAGTATATAAATAGATAATGATTGGAGAAGAACTTGGTGTTTAGAGATACGCATCAAAAGGATATGTTTCTAAACAAAGAAGAGAGCATGTGAAAGTTTACATGATCAGATGGTTTGATATGCATCATTCAAACATCCTCATGCCACATAAGGATGGTAACGGTTCCAGAATAAAGCAACACGTCGATTCATGAAATGCAGCTTCCATCTGTCATTTATCATTGTGCCCGCCAAGGAAATCATAGTTATATTTAGTTATAATTAAGACAAATACATTGTTAATCGTTATGAAGCGGTGCATCCTTTGGGGAAAAAAACCGCATGACCTTTTATTATCATATAAATACAAGGTAAGAATAAAACAGAAAGGGGCACAAGAAAATAGCCATTTTTACTCTGGCGTACATTATATTGTTTTTTATAAAATAGAACTTTTCTTCATTTGGCAAAGATGAGATGTTGAACAAAGCATGTGGACAGTGAACCATTGAACATATCTTTATATGCGATTTTGAAGTTGAATTACATTGAATCGAGCATCGACAACGAGTGTCTTCATTGTATTTCTTTTCTCATATAACCAGTAAGGATTTTTATTTTGTCAATTTGTACAAAGCTTTGGAGTTAAAATATTATACAGTCCATCCTTTATAGTTTCTATTTCTATATTCCGTAAATAATTTACTTTCCAGATATTAAGATAAGATCATTTGTAGTATTTTAAGTTTGATTATCACAGTTATAGTGAAATACTCCATTGTGTTCAAATCTGTTGTCTAGTTTGCTTCCGTCATAGGGAATTAAAGTGCATTCTAGACTAACTTAAAATTACATAAATATATTTGATCTGTCATATCTGGATTATTAAATTGTCTAGGAATTAAAATACTTGAAAATTTATAAAGTTGTACGTAATAAGCTTATATTTTCGACTCTATTGCCCTTTTTGAAAACTGGCACTGGTCTTTTCATTATTCATAATTCATCTTTTTCATGCTGGCAGCTTTTTTATATTCTGCCATTTGAAGAAATATTGTATTTATTTTTGAAATTTATAATTACTCTTTTACTTTAAATTAATTATATAATCATATAATCGTTTATCCTTTTGCAATACAAAATTCCAAGCTTGAAGCATTGTTTTATACAATTGTACGAATTGGCGTCATTTTAGCGGTTTTAATAATCGTTGTGCAAAATTGAAAGTCTCTTGTCATCTTGCCATTAAGGATTCTTTTCAAATACATTAATATTTTAACCATTTTGCTATAAGCACCCTGGGCTTAAGTATTTTGGTTCAGGAACAGGTATACCCGCCTTGGCCTTGCAGAGCCAGAAGTGTAGGGAACTCAGATTATACCGTTCAGTTCCGTTAAGTTGGAAATAGCCGGTTGGATATCCTGATATCAAGTTGGCAAGGCTTGCAGGATTCCAATCCATCGGTTTTGAGAACCAACAGATTGGCGACTCTACTGGGGACGAGTTGCAAGTAAAACTTTGAAAGTTTTTATTTTTAGACCAGCATAGAGATTTATTTATTTAAGACATTGTGGTGAGTTGAAATAATTCAGATTTTTGTTTAGAATTAGTATTCTAATTCAGCATTTAATTCTTTTTATTTTAGCATTTAAATAGTTGATGTTATTTAAATTTTAAAAAGGTTT
>MU225344.1:1156423-1171320 GCA_018584345.1 Thuja plicata
GAAGAATAGAGATGGAGTTTTACTTTTCTGTTTGGATATGTATCAAGCTGAAAATGTTCTTAAAGAAATGCATGAAGGATCTTGTGGTGGTCATTTTTCAGCAAAAACTACAGCACATAAAATATTATATGCAGGGTATTATTGGCCACAACTTTTTAAGGATTGTCATACTTATGTGAGAAAGTGCGAAGCTTGTCAGAGGTTCTCCGAAAAGTTAAAGTATGATGGTGCCCTTCCCCTTAGGAATTTACAAACAGAAGAACCTTTCCAGATGTGGGGAATTGACATCATTAATGAGATTAGTGACAAATCAAGTGGAGGTCATAGTTGGATCTTAGTGGCTACCGATTACTTTACAAAGTGGGTGGAAGCCATACCTACCAGGAAATCTACGAGCAAAGTTGTGACTAAATTCTTGATGGAAAATATTATAACCAGGCTTGGAGTCCCTAAAAATATTATTGCGGATAATGGCATGTGTTTCAGATCAAAAGAGTTTTCTGATTTCTGTGGGAAATATGGCATAAATATATCATACTCATCTCCTTATCACCCCCAGGGAAACAGACAAGCCGAATCTAGCAATAAAAACATTTTCAAGATTATCAGAAGAATGTTGATTAATAACAAGCGGGCTTGGGATTCAAAGTTGAATTTGGCACTATGGGCTGATAGGATCACAGTGAAGAAATATACAGGTTTCTCCCCTTTCAATTTGGTTTATGGCAAGGAAGCAAGACTTCCCATCAACAACTTACTTCCAGTATACAAGTTCATCACTGAAGAGCAGTTGGAGGATATTGACTTCATGGAAGAAAGGCTAAATGCATTAGTTGAGCTTGATGAAAGCAGGAGATGTGCTCAAGAACAAAATATCACCAAGCAACAACAAGTCAAATCTTTACACGATAAAAGAGCTCTGAACAGGTCTTTCAAGATAGATGATTGGGTTTTGAAGTGGAATGCAAAAGATCAGGATAGAGGTAAGCATGGTAAATTTGAGGCCTTATGGTTAGGGCCATTCATTGTTTCAAGAAAGGCAAGAGAGCATTCTTATTTTTTGCAAGATACAGATGGACGAATTCAAGATTTCCCAGTTCATGGGAAATACTTGAAGCCATTCTTCTCATAAAGATCTTCAGGGGGTTTTTATTTCCTTTTTTGATTTTCCTTTACATATATTTTACATATTTCTTAGGGATGATTTCATCGATTTATCATGTTTTTTTCTTATTTCTTTGTAGGTCTTCTTCATCCAGAGATAGCTGGGATGCTCATCATGCTCTAAAGGAACATGTGTCCTCAACAAGAGCCACTGATGGAGGCTTAATTTTTACAAATTAAGACTTCCATTTGATCAATCTCTCCCATTTTATCATTTAAATTTGTCATTAGTAACAAGCTATATTATTAATACAATACATTTTATACAGCTGATTTATATCTTATATAAATAATTTTCAAATTTTATATAAAGCGATATCTTCATGCACTAGTAATAAATTTGTCACTACACTTCAAAAGTGTTTAAATAATACAAATTACTTATGCTAATATATCTATTTGATTTCGTTGTATAGGGGAATTCTTAAGACAATATGAAATGTGCAGGAAGAAGCTCTATTAACAAATCTCAAGCAGGGTGCTTGATATGATTCTGATATAAGTCTTCTAGAATAGACAATCTTGGGAATAAATCAAACCACTCTGATGATTTACAGTGATTGATGTTATTACTTCTACAAGTATTAGACACAGAAAGGTATCAGAGAATAGAATCGACTCAGAAAAGGATTTTGGGAGATTCAGATTTACCCCAGAAATATTGCAGAGAATTGGTCAGTATCAGCTTCTGCGAAACAGACATTTTTCAGAAGGACATTGTCTTCAAGGACTTTGTTCATCCAGACTATAACTGCAGTTGGAAGTTAATGAATCAGTTGGCCAAAAGGAAGAAACTCTATGTTTGGGGGTTGAATGGGATACCAGTTATTTCCTGTGCGAGTCCTGCTATGAGTTTTCAAGTTTCCTTATTGATTGAATTTGAAGCAGAGGGAAGAGTTTGTGTAAGAAAGGAGTGTTCAATGGAGTGTCTATGTTATGCCATATAAATAATCTGGAGGACCGTGTGCTGACTTTGAAATCATCCAAGATCATTTTGTCGCAACAAGTGTATTATTGAGTCAAGGAGAATTATATTTCTGGCAAACTCCTCTGTATGCGAGATCATTCATATCAAAGGGTGAAGAGACCAAACATAAGTCTCTGATAAAAATTACACCGGTCTGGATATGAAGGAACCATTCATTACAGAAAGTATTCATACTAGAAACCATTTTTGCCACCAACAGAGGAGTATGTTGAAGCTGTTGACTTAAATAGCGTGTCATAACGTGGAGGAATATCTAAAGACTGACCGTTTATGCATCTACATTTTCAGAAATACAGATGTCTGGTCTGGAGATGTGCGTAGGAGGACACGGAAATGAAACCAAAATATAATCTCTGGCATACGATAGTTTCTGTAGTTGCAAGACAGTCGTTATAAATATATTATATCCGAGAATGATATAAAAGGAAAGTCGTGTAATTGAAATATGAGTTCACAAGTTCCACCTTGTATTATTGATGGCTCGATCGCTCACGCCATTCCTAGAAAATCAAGGGTACATTGCCTAAGACCACAGTATATAAATAGATAATGATTGGAGAAGAACTTGGTGTTTAGAGATACGCATCAAAAGGATATGTTTCTAAACAAAGAAGAGAGCACGCGAAAGTTTACATGAGCAGATGGTTTGATATGCCATTAGTCAAACATCCTCATGCCACGTAAGGATGGTAATGGTTCCAGAATAAAGCAACACGTCGGTTCATGAAATGCAGCTTCCATCTATCATTTATCATTGTGCCCGCCAAAGAAATCATAGTTATATTTAGTTATAATTAAGACAAATACACTGTTAATCTTTATGAAGCGGTGCATCCTTTGGGAAAAAAAACCACATGACCTTTTATTATCATATAAATATAAGGTAAGAATAAAACAGAAAGGGGCACAAGAAAACAACCATTTTTACTCTGGCGTACATTATATTGTTTTTAATAAAAAAGAATTTTTCTTCATTTGGCAAAGATGAGATGTTGAACAAAGCATGTGGACAGTGAACCATTGAACATATCTTTATATGCGATTTTGAAGTTGAATTACATTGAATTGAGCATCGGCAATGAGTGTCTTCATTGTATTTCTTTTCTCATATAACCAGTAAGGACTTTTATTTTGTCAATTTGTACAAAGCTTTGGAGTTAAAATATTATACAGTCCATCCTTTATAGTTTCTATTTCTATATTCTGTAAATAATTTACTTTCCAGATATTAGGATAAGATCATTTGTAGTATTTTAAGTTTTATTATCACAGTTATAGTGAAATACTCCATTGTGTTCAAATCTGTTGTCTAGTTTGCTTCCGTCATAGGGAATTAAAGTGCATTCTAGACTAACTTAAAATTACATAAATATATTTGATCTGTCATATCCAGATTATTAAATTGTCTAGGAATTGAAATACTTGAAAATTTATAAAGTTGTACGTAATAAGCTTATATTTTTGACTCTATTGCCCTTTTTGAAAACTGGCACTGGTCTTTTCATTATTCATAATTCATCTTTTTCATGCTGGCAGCTTTTTTATATTCTGCCATTTGAAGAAATATTGTATTCATTTTTGAAATTTATAATTACTCTTTTACTTTAAATTAATTATATAATCATATAATCGTTTATCCTTTTGCAATACAGAATTCCAAGCTTGAAGCATTGTTTTATACAATTGTACGAATTGGCGTCATTTTAGCAGTTTTAATAATCGTTGTGCAAAATTGAAAGTCTCTTGTCATCTTGCCATTAAGGATTCTTTTCAAATAAATTAATATTTTAACCATTTTTCTATAAGCACCCTGGGCTTAAGTATTTTGGTTCAGGAATAGGTATACCCGCCTTGGCTTTGCAGAGCCAGAAGTGTAGGGAACTCGGATTATACCGTTCAGTTCCGTTAAGTTGGAAATAGCCAGTTGGATATCCTGATATCAAGTTGGTAAGGCTTGCAGGATTCCAATCCATCGGTTTTGAGAACCAACAGACCTCATAGATGTTCTGATGGTGGTGTACCTAGATGATTTAATAGCTTTCTCAAAAAGAGCAGAGTATCATTGCAATCACTTGGAAAAGGTCATGGTAAAAGCACTAGAATACGGGGTGTCTCTTAACCCAAAAAAGTGTCACTTTGTTGTTACTGAGGGGAAACTTTTGGGACACATAGTGTCAAAGGAGGGGGTGAGGATAGATCCTGAAAGGGTTGAAGCCATCCAAAAATTACTTGCTCCCAAGAACTTAAAAGGTATACAATTGTTTCTAGGGTAGATTAACTTTGTTAGAAGATTTATTGTCAACTTTGCAAAACTGGTTAAACCTATTGTCAAATTGTTGAAGAAAAATGTGAAGTTTGAATGGGGCCTAGAAGCTCAGTTAGCCTTTGAAAGGATAAAACAAGCTATTCAAGAAGCACTAGTCCTTGTATCCCCTGATTACACTAAGCCCTTTTCTTTGTTTACTTTTGCCTCATTTCATACTATTGCAGTAGTCTTATTACAGAAGGATAGTGAAGGATTTGACCAACCCATTGCATTTTTCAGTAAGTCATTGCAATCAACTAAATTAAATTATCAGATGATGGAAAAACAAGCTTATGCTCTGGTGAAGGTAGTCAAGGATTTCAGGCCTTATCTGGTGTGTGAAAAATTAAAATCCTATGTCCCCCATGCTGTTGTCAAAGACATCTTTGTTCAAAATGAAGTGACAGTAAAGAGATGTAAATGCATAAACAAAGTCCAAGAGTTTGACATAGAAATCCATATCACTAAGTTGGTGAGGGGATTAGGGTTGGCTAAGTTGATGAAAGAAGAAAATTTGGATTTGGTCCAAGTAAATGGTGTTGGTGTAAAAGAGAACTACTTAACAAGTATTGAGATGCAATCCTGGTATACCAATATTGTTTATTTTCTAAAAACTGCTAAATATCCAGATAACTTGAATGATAACCAAAGGAGAAGTTTGAAACTGCAATCACAAAATTATGTTTTGTTGCAGGGTGATTTGTTCTGGAAAAATAGAGATGGGATTTTGTTATTATGCCTTGACAAAGGTCAATCAGAAAATGTATTGAGAGAGATGCATGCTAGAATATGTGGAGGGCATTATTCTGCTAGAACAACAGCCCACAAAATTTTAAGGGTTGGATATTATTGGCCTTGTGTTTTTAAAGATGCTCACACTTTTGTCAGGAAATGTGAGCCTTGTCAGAGATTTTCAAGCAAGATGAAATATTCAAGGGCATTGTTATTAAACTCAGTGGTAGCAGAAGATCCCTTTGCTATGTGGGGAATGGACTTTATAGGATAATTTAATGAAAAATCAAGTGGAAGCCATGGCTAGATGTTGCTAGCAACTGATTATTTCACAAAATGGGTAGAAGCAATCCCAACCAAAAAGGCAACAAGTACTTTGGTTATTGATTTTTTGATGGATAATATAATTACAAGATTTGGTGTCCCCCTTAAATTTATAATGGATAATGCCATGTGCTTTAGATCTAAAGAATTCACTGACTTTTGCTCTGATATGGGAATTGTTATGTCCTATTCATCCCCATACCACCCTCAAGCTAATGGTCAAGTAGAATCCAGTAATAAAAGTATTTTGCAAATCTTAAAAAAGACGTTCGAGGGAAATAAGAGAACTTGGCATGTTAAATTGAAACTTGCCCTTTGGGATGATAGGATTACTGTCAAGAAGGCCACTGGAAAGTCTCCTTTTGAATTGGTTTATGGTGTTTCGTCAAGAATGCCTGTTAACAACTTGCTCCCAATTTACAAATTTATCCAAGATGAAGAAATAGAAATTTATGAACCCATGGAAGAAAGGATGGTTCATTTAGTAGAATTGGATGAAATAAGGAGAGAAATCTAGAAAGAAAATGTTAAACTCCAACAAAAAATGAAATACCTTTTTGATAGAAGGGTAGATGAGAGAAAGTTTATGCCTGGTGATTTTGTATTATAGTGGAATATTAGGGCTGAAGAGAAAGGCAAACACAAGAAATTTGAATCACTATGGATTGGACCTTTTGTTATATCTCAGTTCTTTGGAAAAGATTCTTATTTCCTCAAGAATCTAGATGATGAAGAATAGGAATTGCCAGTGCATGGACAATTCCTAGAAAATTTCTTTAATTGAATTTTATTCTTCATGCACAATAGTATGTATTATATGTATAGGTGTGTTTCCTATCTGTTGTGTGTTTGTTTTCAGTTTTAGGTTGATCTAGTTTGTGGTTTGCTTCCCCAGAGATCTATGACTCTTGTTATAACCTAGTGTTTAAACATCCTCAGAGAGAGCCACTGTTGGAGCTATTTCCTGTTTAGATTGTGCCTTGAAATTTTCCTAGGGTCCCTTGTCATTAGTAGTGTCTAAGGCTTTGAAATAAAGATCAAAATTGTTCTTATGCCTCTACAAAGTTTGCTCAAACCCTTGACCTAGTTGAAAATGGTGGAAAATGACTAAAAACCCTAATTGTCTTGGCCGATTCTATTTTCACGTTAATTTTTCGGTCACTTAAGTCACCTCAAATCATGTGTCCATGTTAAATAGGTTGCTATTTATAAAAAGATTGTGATTCCTAACCGCTTTAATAATTCTTAAGTCACACCATGAAAAGTCCCTTTTTAAGTCATCACCTTATGTGTCGAGCAAGTCAGCTTTGATCGAACGGTTGACTTAATGGCTTAAATGAAAAGTGCATGGCATCTAAGGGGAAAGAAATTAAGCAAAGGTGACACCTATCTAGGAAAGAGTGTGGGTCTAGTCGTAGACAAGTATGAAAGGTGTTAAAGCCCAGAAAGATCTGACAGTCAGCTTAATGGCTTATGCCTAAGATGCACAACATCTATTGGGCAAGCCATTAAGCGGTTATGACATCTGGCAGCTGGTGGACCCGGGCATTTAGAGCTAGCGAGAACTTAAAGCATAATTAGGTTGTTTCATATTTGACAGCTCACTTAATTTATTAAAAGGAAAGTGCTTGACATCTAATGAGTAAGCGATTAAGCGGTGGTGACACGTATCCTCGATGGACAGTTGTTTTTTTGGAAAATAATATAGCCGTAGGATGTAGAGAATGATGTCCAGAATCAACGGCTCAAATTCAAAGTTGATAAAATAAGTTGCTGAGAGCCGTTAAGCCACAAAATTGAAGCTTGTGAATTATTAATTGCAGAACATGTGACAACTCTAGTCAAATTCAATTTGAAAGATTGATTTGATTGAAGCCATAGAATTGATTAAGTCAACTTGCAGTCACAATGATTCATCAAAATCATTCAAGAAAAAATGGGATTACAGAGAAACTTGGCTTCACGCGACTTTTGTGTAGAACGGGTAAGCTTACTGATTCACTAGCATTCAAATTGTGGTGGAATTTGCAGTTTAGAAAGGTTTTAGTGCTTTTTTTCAGAATCTGAGCCTAGTATCAAGAGAAAAAACCTTAGAATGGCCCCTAGAGTTGAAGTTTCTAGAGTGGTTGATTACCAAAAGAGAAATGTTATGGAAGATTTGTTGCAACAATTACCACTGTCGTCAGGGGATGCCACACAAATTAAAAGAGTAGTTCCACCACATCCCCGCTTCAAAATTGGAGAACGGTTATATGATTCTGGTAGATGGGTGAAAGATGCCAATACCAGTTTTGATGCCCTCACTCTGTTCAGAACGGCCTATAGCGAGAGGAATGCCCCTACCCTAGACTGTAATAGTTGGGAATTAGATGTGGGAAAACTGATAGCACCTAGTGTGTTCATGGACACTGATTTTTTCACCTTGATTGCAAACACTTATGATAAGGTGGCTAGGGTTGTTAGGGACACTCAGGGAAATATACTATTGACTGTATCTGCTGATGAAATTAGAAGGATTTTCAAGCTGACTGACACCTCTCAACATATGGACGATATTGAATTTGAATACTTTAAAGAATTATACCATAATCAGAAGGACTATTACACGGGTGAAGCATTGAAGGGGTATATCAATAAAATAGGGAATTTGGTTGTAGTAGGGCCTAGGACCCCATAACCCTTCAAGTTGGATATTTTTAATGGCAAGGCCAAAAAGATGTACAATGCTTTGTGCAATCTTTTAGGGTTAGATTAAGATGTGGCAATGCATGTCCATATAATGCTGATGGTTGTTAAAATCTTGCATCCCCACTTGTTAGTAGTATTTTATTATGCATCTTATATTGCTCAGGAGATGCATGAGGGTCTGTCAGGAATTCAAGATGGCAACATACAGAAACCAATGGGTTGGTATTCCCTCACGATGCATATGTTCTTGTTCAACAGTGCAGATTTATTTGAGGAAGAAATAGAACTAGATAAATTCCAAGATGGTAAAGAACTGCCTGTTCAAATGTGGAGTGCAGATTTGTCATGGGATAGGAAGGGTGCTAGTTATGTTTATTTTGATAAGGTTTTTGCAACTAGACTCAAGTCACTACTAAGTAACCATAATGCTAGGGTTCACAATGAAATGATGAGGCTTTTAAGGCCTATGGAATATGCCCCAGAGTTAAAAATTGGTCACAATTGGGGAGATTTAATTTTGTACCCTTTTTCCATAGTAATTAGGGTTTATGGTTTCAGAGGTACTCCTTATGTGCTACCCTACAGAGTCCCACTCAAGATTGGAGTAGCATAAATTATAAGGCAATTAGGTGGGCTATAGGAAGAAGCCCTGACCAGAAATATGAAGGGAAATATATTTCCTACCCTCACTAGAGCCCATTACTTTATCATAACCAAAGGTGGGTAGACATAGTTTGATAAGTATTTTGAGCTCTATAATTTAGCCACTTCTGTGACAAGATGTGCAGATAATGAAGATTTTATCATGGGTATGTTCAGGAAGAGGACTAAATGTGTTATGTTAGAACATCAATTCAATTATCCAGAGGATATCATCAGAAATATTTTTGACCTTGATGTTCAGGAAATCAGGAAAGAGAAATGGATGGCGTACAAGAAGTCTTTGGACTTTATACGAAATTTTGACAAGACTTATGATCCTTGAAAGAATTTTTTCCCATGGTATTACAAAATTGATTCCCTAATGAATCTTTTTGAGGGAATTATGCAAACCCTAAATGAGAAGAGGTAGAGAGCAGTTGAAAATGATCTAGAAAAGGCTCTTGTTGTCCTGAATAGATTTCCATGGAGCAGAATAGTCCCACCAGGGAATTATGTAGTATATAAAAGGAGAGGATACACCACTATTACTCCCAAAGCTAACCAGCCTCTTCAGTGCAAGGGAAAGAGACCAGTAGATATCAGTGTTCAAGAGGTACCCTCTCCCAAAAGGCAAAGGGTGGATACCAAAGAACATGAGAGTTAATTATACTCTCCTTCCCAATCCCCCATGTAGTATGATGATCAGGCCATTATTGAACAACTAGTACAAATGAGGAATGCTAGTGAAGTAGTTGTTACCACTCAAGAGATGTAAGAAGGGATGCCAGAGGAACCTAGACATACAACAACTAAGCTCATAGTAGTAGAGATTGTTGGTAAGGAGTTAGATCCTATAACCAAACAGGCCAGTGATGAATTCTTGTATGATGACAATTTTATCAAAACTAAGGCTTTCATTCAATTTCCATCGAGGTGCCATATTGATGAATACAATCACAAGTGCCAAAAGATGCTAGAAGCTCAACCCATCTCTGCCAAGGAGGATGTAGAGCAAGAATTTAAGAAGGAAATGATATCAAATTTTGATAAGATTACCCCTGAAGAGGGAAAACAAATGGTTAAAAGGTAGGGAGTTCTCATATTGCCACAATGGGATCTAGTGGATGCAGTGGTCTTTGATGCTGTAAGAAAGAAAGCTAAACCTATGAGCACTATTGGGACATCAATTGGTGCCTAGTTTAGTGAAGATCATGCAACTCTGGTTGTTAAAGAAAAAAGACAAGAGGAGAATAAAGGAAGATGATGATGTTGAAGATACAGGAAGCCTAATTGTAAAGAGGGTTGCTGACACTTCAGGAATTGAAGCTATAAAGCTTGTGGTTCAAATAGATAATTTAAGCATGAAAGTACCTGAGAGAGAAAAGGAGGCCTATGTCAGCATAAATGAGAGATATGGATTTATACTTAAAGCTTATAATGAGGAAAAGGTTAAATATTTGATGAAAGATAACAGAATAGAAGAGCTGAAGGGTAAACAAAAGATCTAGTTTGTGCCCCAAGGGGTAATTTCTCAGAAACCTCACCAACCCTCCTCCTCTAGTCCATTTGTGACATATCCCCCATCCCCTGCACCTTTAAGTCCCACTACACAAGAATCCATCAATGCCAAAAGAGAAAAATTAGAGGCTGAGAAGAACAGGTTGATCAGTGAAAGAACAAGGCTAGAAGAAGAGGGTAAAAGGGATCTTGAAGATTCCCTGACATACAAAGAGGCTGAGGAATTGGTAAAGAAAAAATGTTCAATAAGATATTTTCAAACCTCAAAAGGTGTGCCAGTGAGGTTAACCTTTCTAACCTTTATTTACTGGGAAAGAAGATTGCAAGCATCACCAACAAACATGAGGATGAAAAGAAGCAGTGGGATCTATTAGTGAATAATTGGAAAGGGAAGGAATCCCATGTCAATACCATGGATATTATCCTAGCAAGCACCCATAAATGTCTCAAACTAATGGTTAATTAGGACATCAAGAAGAACATGATTATCAAAGGGGTCACAATTATGAGAGAAGAGTTTTCCAGGGATATATATGATATGTATCCCAATATGTTCAAAGAAGATGGGAACATAAAGAATGAAGCCTTATGGCTAAGAAAATTAAATGAAGCACTGACCAATAGGACAAAAAGTATTGTTACATTGGAAAATACTGGTTGGTTTGTGCTAACTATTGATATTTTGAATAAAGCCAAGGCATTCTTTGAATCCTGGGAAGTAGAAGTTGAGAAGGATAACGGTGACTGGAAAGAGTTCAATAGCCAAAAAGATGAGGTCCTCAGCTTCAGTTGGCCAAGTGATGAGGTGTTCACCACATGGGTTAGCAAGAATGGAATAGTCATCCCGGTAGCATGATATAATAAACATAAAGGGGATAGCTAACACCAAAGAGGTTGAGCAGTTTGAAAAAATCAAATATTGGGGCCTCTGCACCAACAAGAGAACAATTTCTAGATGACAAGGACCTAGCCACCTTAGAGCAACTTCAAGCATTCAGGCGGTCACAGGACAAAAGATTACATGGCTAAAAGAAAAATTTGTTACTCCCATCTGCCTGAAATTTTGTCTCTTCTTCGAACTATATTTTGTCATTTAGTCCAGTCATCCATAGGTTGTTGCATCCTTATTTTCCAAAAGGATTCCAAGATGATTGTGGCTATCTATAAGTATCAAACTCTAGTATTGTAAGAGGGATGGTAAAATAAAACTACAAGGCAGATTACTAAATTGTGTCTGAATGTTGGTTTTTGAGTCTTTGAATGTACTGATATTGAATTTACATCAATAAAATACAATGGAATCTCCATTTTAATATCAATGATGTCTTCTTGCATTTATTATTAATTCTTGTATGTTCAATTTGTAAGGCATTTTGAGTATACTGGTTATAAAGTAGCCATGTTCTTGTCTGTACGTTGCTTTCAAGGAGCGTGTTAAATCTTGCAGATAATTATAGAGGGTTAGGATTTATACATGGATTTGATACAGGGGTGTGAGGATGAGAGGATAGTCTATAAGGCATTCTATCTGGGGTTTGTTAATATTTCCATTGATTATCTTTAATATATGTATGCTCTGTTTTGACTGTATCACCCATGATTAGGCACTGGTTAGAATGCTGACAAGTGGTTATTATCATCAATTCAAATTTAATCAATGTATATACTTCTGTTATTTTGAATACATGTCTAGTTAATTGTATTCAATACAATTCATCTTAGTGAGTCCTTAAAGAGTGAATCAATAGGTTAGCCTTTCTAGGCCTAAATGGCGTAAAAAGAAGAAGGATCACCAATCTTTAATCCACTGCTAAAAAACTACTGAAAGATAATATTCTTTCAAAGGTGCACCCGCCTAGGTATGTGGAGCCCAAAGTGTAGAAGGATTTCTTATACTTGTTAATTAGCCTTTTCCCTATGAGAATCCAACTTGGGTATAGGAGAGTCTGGCATTTATTGCTATTGTAATTGATTCTACAAGAAAAAGAGCTAACAACCCCTAGGAAAAATCCATGAATTTCTAGGCTCCAGTGCCTCAATCAAACATTGATGAGTATCTACCATGAAGTGTATGGTATCTTCATAGAAATCTTCTAGTGACTTAGAGATTCTATCCCTAGGCCACATCATTTTCTATAACTGTTTAAAATACCCCCAAATTTTTATAGTTCTCATGGTCTCATCCATACCATACATGAGTTCTTTGATTTTTATGGCAACTGGCTTATTGGTTTCACAATTAACTGGACCTACATCTGGGAATTGCTTCATAAAATAGAAGAATTAGAAGATAATAAGTGTACCATACTTGAATACATTATTTCTTTCTTTATTTATCTTCTCTATGTTTTCCATTAGCTGCATCCTCATTGTCTCATGAAGATCATACTCTTTTCCTTTCTTTAGCATCTCATATGTAGTGTATATAGAATTTGCAGATATAGATTTGTTCCTACTTGAGTGATATGCCTTATAACCTATCACCATAGAATAAAATTTGACATCATCTTCTATGATATCAATTATTTTCATTCCTCTTTTATTTATTTTTTCTCCAATTTCATCATGAAGGATGTCTATCTAAATAGCCTTCAATGTAGACACATTACTAGTTGTGCACAAACTATTTATGACTTTGATGGTTTACTTTGTGATCTTACATAGTCATGCATGATTTAACCACATGAATTCTCCAATAGTTCTATTTAAAACATACATAATCCATTCAAGTTCTTCAATTTGTAGAAATGTAGCAAATTGATAGAATTTCATCACGACTAGGGTTTAGAATTTATGTTTCAAATTATGGAAAAAGTCAGTAATATTCTCAAAAGACAAATCCTTTATATCGTATGTTCCTAGGTTTTGAATTAGTGACTGTATATATTCCCTAGTATTTTCACAATGTAAGACCCTATATGGCACATTAAAAAATGTTTCATTTGGATCCACTTCTATGACTTTAAATGAGTGTTTCTTAAATTCATAGTGAGGCCTATCCTTTACATGAATTATTTGAGTAGTATCCATCTTAAAAGATTCAAATTTTTTGTGATAAAGAATCAATAAATACCTCTTGGATGAACCAGGGTTTTCTCTCAAAAATGTTTGAGCAAAATTCTTTGTTTCTTAAATCCTACTAGAAATAGCCTTTAGATATCTTCAACCTTTCTCTCTTAGATATAATGTGAGAAATGAGACTCAAAATTCACTTTTTTATGTGACTTTAATGAATCTTTAGTTATAATAAATGCATGATGTACTAATTACCTTTCAAACCCTTTATTCACTATTTGTTAGCCATAAATCAATTGTGCACCTTCAAATAAAATCATTAATTTTATTTCCCAAATTTAATACCTTTGTATTGATCTCCTTCAACATCTCCATGCCTAAAAGATTCAAGAAACAACATTTTAAGGGCGTACAAATTAATTTAGCTCATAAGCTCCCCTAGGCCAAAGGCCTAAATCAATTACCTGTAGAATTTCCATTACCAGATTCAGATGCAAAGTCTTCTGGTGTACTATCAATATTATCTTATATTTTATCAATGCTATTCTTCCTCCATGTTACTTCATTTATCTGTGCACTTCCTCAATGTTAACTTACGTCTTCTCTTTTACATCTTTAGACTTGTTTCTATTCACATTTTGTGTTCCTTTGTTATTTTTTTTGATGGAGCTTCTAAAATACTTAGCTAAATGGCCAATTATGTTGCACTTGTAGTATAAAATATTCCTCTATCCTTTATTGATCATATGATTCCTTCTTGTTCCATAATCCTTTACAATATGACCAAATGTATTGTATGTATACCACTTAATCTTGTTCTTGTAGTTAGAGAACTTGTTCATAACATGATAACACTCACTTTCCTTATGACCATGAGCTTGACATTTAAAACATTGACCAAAGAAAGGTGCATGGTTCTAATTTTCCCTATTCCTATAACGGATAGCTTTATTACCAAATTTATTGAAAATAAAGCCCTTATGTCCAGACCTTTGAGAAGTGGGTTACCTTACTAATGTGTTCTTTCCCTCATCCTTCTAGTTATACTTCTTCTGATGCAGGAGCATCCTGGGTGTAAGGGAAATCTTGCAACACCCAAAAATATTTCTATTTTCTTTTCAATAAGGGCTACCTTGTGCAGAGCTACTATTTATGGAAACTTGCTATTTTTAGTAAGTTGGCCATACGATCTCGGAATGTTCTGATTTTGCATGTGGAGGTTCATCTCAGTCATATCAGCTTGCCAGTAAAGTTTCATGGCTAGATCAGGTCTAGTTTTGAAGATATCAAAAAATTTTGGTATTGAAAATAGGGTACAGAAACTTTGAGCTCAGTTTTGAAGGCTTTAGAGGCCCCGAATGAGGTTGAAACTTGGGCTCGATGATGCTTGCATCATTGAGTCATTGTAGAGCGCTTCGTGGCATTTCCGAAATGGGGTTATAATAGTCAATCGAGTCAACTGGTGATGACTTATGGTCTCCGGAAGTTGGGTCACCTGAAATAGCAGAAAATAATTTTCCT
>MU225344.1:1179765-1195959 GCA_018584345.1 Thuja plicata
ATATATACATATATATATGCATACATATATATATATATCTATATACATATATATATACATATATATATATATATATGTATATAGATATGTATATATGTATATATATATATGTATATATGTATATATGTATATATATGTATATATATATATGTCCATTCCTGAATAGACGCGACTATAAACAAGACCTTAGTCAGCCTGAAAACACATTCACAATGCTTCCAAACAAATTGGCTTAATCATGTCTATAATAATGTTTAATACATGATTACAAACTTATTAAAATAGGTTCTTAGCCTTTACAAAATAAAATATTGCAGGCTAATCAAAAAACTAAAGTCGGCTTCATACTCTATTTTCTGGAATGCTAGTATACTTGTTCTTTTTGTAACTTATCCGTACTGACATTACGTACCATGCGTGTATAGTGTAAGAATAAAAATATATCATAGAGCTTATGTTTGAAGGTGCTTAGTCTGAATCATTTGTACGCACATGCGCTGGTGCTCTAATCATGTGTATATCTTTGTTATGTCTTGTCTTCTATACTTAGTCAATTTCCACTTCAAAGTTTTCTGTCAAAACTTCATATGACTTTGTCACCATAATGACAACACAAAATAAGTCATATACTCCCTAGGAGTCAACTTTCCAACACCAAAAGGTATTCACTTGGTAACCTTTGTAAATCCAAAAAGCTAACTATATTGATACTATACTCTTTTCTTGGCACTATGCATATCCAAAATTCAATCTAATTGAAGACCTAATCATCTGGTGAGTTGCTCATATAGGATAAGGGTCTAAACACCATATTATTTCCATTCATGATAACACTTATACATATACTTACTATCTCTTTCCATCTTGCCAACAATATGAACCCCTTTTGTAGGGTTAATAAGATCTTAAGTATAATATCTATGTCTTATAGATGTTCCTAAGAAACTTAGATTCAATCAACAACATCTATAACTCTATATATGTATATTTCAACACTCTTATCTTTTTCCTTTCTTAAAAACCCATACATCTATTTTATGTTCATTAATACTGCCTCTTTTGTCTTTGAATCTCCTTCATTTACCAAAACCAACTTACCCTGTATCTTTCTAGCTCTTTTTAAGTACCTTTCACCTTTCCAAATATTGTATCGCATAGACTACTAACAAATATTTCTCTTTCTGTCACATTATCTTCCTTTTGTTTTTCTTCATTAGTAGTCAAATGTCTTCTAGAATGTTGATTAAAACAAGATTGAATAACCTCCCAAATACCATTTTGCAAATTTTCCAAATATCCTTGTATATTTTCCTTCCAATAAGGAAAGTTTGTACCAGAAAATACTAGAGGCACATAGTGTAAGTTTTGTTGCATCCTAGATTTGCCTCAAGTGGCTAAGCTTCTTCAAGGGGAACCTTTCTTTGATACCAATTTTTTAACAAACAATAAATGCTGAGAGGGGGTGTGAATCAGAATAAACCAAAAAACTTACTTGGATAATCAATCATAAATCTTATCCACCCCACAACTTACTAAGTAAAAAGTAACTAAAATAATAATATATGAACACCGAGACTTTTATATGTGGAAAAACCAAAATGGAAAAAAAAAACCATGGTGACAACTTTCCCTCAAAGGTAAATCACTGATATATAATCTAGTTACAAAGATAGTAGGATCTCACTACTTTGAAATTAAAACCAGAGGCTCACTAACAATATAACACTGAATATAGTTAGGAGCTCACTACTCTAGACTGGAAAACAAAGGCTCATTGCCAAAGTAGAAATATACATAAAAATAACTTGTGCAACTTGAATAAAGTGTCCAAACAACTACATCACTTGCAAGAAGTATCTAGATCTCCACACACTATGGTAAGATCCAAAATCTATATCAGATGCTATAAAACTTGATATTTTTCTACATTAGAAGCCATCACAACATATTCTAGATGAGAACACAAACTGATTATAACCACATCACTTGCTAACATTATTTTTGAATTACTAGGAACACCACAACCAAGACCCATACCTAAATAAAATACAAAATCACATCTCCTAATATTCATCCTTTATTTCTAGAGAAAAAACCTTCCATAAAATATAATTAAACAAGTGTCATCTTAAAAAATATATCTATGTTACTGAACTACTAACTTTTAGACCTAATAATATAACACTAAAGTACCCATAAACATCATTCTCACATGATCTGTATAACACATACATGTCATCCACTATTATATAACACTATCATTTCTAGCACATAACTTTACTCATTCTAGTCCAACTTCCTTTTTCAAGACTTATTTGAACCACTTAATATACCTGAACATGTCTTTAAAGAATACCTTAAGAGCATAATGTTTGACATCAATGACAACTGGTCAATACCAACCAAAATTATATTTCCTACACAATTATCAAATAGTAAACCTTAGTATCACACTAATATGTATTACATAAATAGAACACAAGGATCAAAATACTTCATTTATAATATATCACAATTATGCTTAAAATATTGTTCCCCAAACTCTTTATTTCTCAAATCATAACCATATTAACTCTATAATTTTATATCAAATATTAGTTTTCAATTTATATATCAAGTTATAATTTTCATAAAGTCTAATTTGGAATATTTAATTACACCAATACCACCCCTTAAGTGAAACTTATGGGAATGTACTTAAACTTAGTTCTAGATGACAATGCAGGATGGGTTACAACTACTAGGAATTGTTAGGTAGCCTTGTATAATATGCAATATAAAATGTAATGTAATCTCTCATAAGGAAGAGAAAGGGGAAAAACCACCTGGGAAAAAATCCCCTCCAAAAAGAGAGATAAAAACAAACAAGATGCATGGAAGAATGGAGGACTCAAGACCCCTTAGGACTCCATACATCATGTATATACCATCATGTATCCCTTGATAGGATGGATACAAGGAGACATGATATACAACATAATTTTTAGTGACGAATATTTTCCTTTTGGCGAATTATGGGATATATTTTTGGCCGAATTAGCGATTCATGCATGGTATACGGTGGCCCCAATCGCCCAATGTTGACATGGTAACGGTTAAATATTAATTTGAATCACCAATAAGATTCATTGTTTGATAAGGTTGACCAATATATTCTCCTTTAACCAATCTGACGTGGTTATTTTAACGGTCTCTTATTCGCCAAGGGTATTAATTATGAATTGCATATAAAATCTAAAATAGCCAAATGTTTTATATTGTTATCTTAACCATGACCTATTTTTCCAACCGTTAATTAAGTTTTATATTGACCAAGACCTATTTTGGCAACCGTTAATTAATTGTTATATTGACCATGACCTATTTTGCCAACCATTTGTTAATTCCTACATTTAGGTCAGCACATTTTTGCCAAAAGCCCAGGAATTAAAAAAAATAGAAATTTGAATCATGGATTGATATAAATTAATATGAGATTTGTTAGTCTTTTAGTTTTTGTGTCCTGTTACAAAATTTTGGAGGGCCATATTTACAAATAGAAATCTTGCAATAGTAAACAGAGGATTCATGATTTCAAAGAATCAAAATTCAGAGGAACCTGGACCAAGGTAAGCAATTATTTGTTCACATTTCACAATATTTATATTAATTTCCTATTGACTAGTTAAAGGTCAAGATGTCGGATAAGGGTGACTATCCTGCCACATAAGGGATTGAGATGTCAGAGGAGGTTGAACTTGAGACTCAGACTTCTCATTGTGTTGGGAGAAATTAAGGGTTTGGAAAGATAGACAAGGGTAAGACTCCTAATCATTAGGGTAGTGAAGGGTAGGGTAAGAATCCTTAGGGAAGTGAGGGGTCTAGGAGGCCATAAAAGAGCCCAAAACTTAAATATAGTACCATAAAGGATTTCTTTGGAGTTGGCAATGTTTCTGCTCCATCAACTTTTGTGATTGCAAGTGCAAAAGCCATTCAAAGTAGCTCACCAGTACCACTACCACAACCTGGGGTTTTCATTGAGTTAAATGAAAATCAAAATGCATCAAATGAGGATAACAATGGTGGCATGACAAAAGATGTTATAAGGGATATGCAAAACCAGTTGAATGAAAATGCTAGGAATGAAGATAATAATGATGTTGGTAGGAAGAAAATAAAAAGGAAAGTAAAATGTTGCAGTAGTGGCAAATGGAAAGAAATTTTAAGGTTGATTGGGTAGAAAAGTACTGATTCATTGAACCAATCCTAAAAAATTATGAACAACCAATAAAATGTAGGTGTATGATTTGTACCTAGAAAAATAAAAGAGAGAAGAAGTTGCAGCTAAAGCTTTACACTTTATAAAAGCATATTGGTAAGGTTTATGAAAAATAGAACATACACGTACAAGAAATATCAGTAGTGAGATTGAAATCAAAGGAAGAATGTCTTCATGTTATGTATGCCATATAATATGAAGAGCATAACAAGAGAATGGAAGCAATTGGTAGTAGTGAAAACCCAATCAAGGTTGGGTTTAAACATGTAGCCAATGTAGCAAAGTTGGCAAAGATCGTTCAGACGAGTGTTGTTTTCATATTATGTCTAGAGGGCATCCTATGAGAGACTTCTTAGAATATGGTAATTTATAATCCTTTTTTAGAGTTCCTAACTATCCTATGGCATATTGGTCAACAAACGTTGGATGGGAAATGCCAAACTCTCTTTCTGAGGTGGAAAAGCAAAATTTATAGGAGAAAGTAAAACCGTCCAGATTCATTTCATTATCCATAGATGAAGTTACTACAATAGATGACACTACTTGGGTCTATATGCATGTGTATACAGTAAAAGAACATGTCCTCCAAGATCATCTACTATGTGTTCATAAAATGAGGGGCAATTCAATAGCAGAAAACTTATATTTTGAAGTGAAGAATGCTTTGAATGAAGTTGTTGGTATGGATGATTTGACAATTGGAAAGAATTTAGTGTGTGTTGGAGTTGATAGAGCTGCAGTAATGCAAGGAAAAAGGAATGGTCTTTGTTCAAGATTACAAACTATTATTTCACCTTACATGCTTGGCATACATTGCATGTCCCATCAAATGAATTTAGCATATGAAATTGTAAGTGATTTTCCTACAGTGTCCAAATTTGAAGATCTACTTCGCGAGCTATACTAATACTTCTAAAGAAGTCCTAAACATTTTGCAAAATTTAAGATTTTTTTAGAGGGAGTAACACCAGGAAACAAGCTTCTCAAGGATGTTGAGACCATATGGATCTCTTTGCATGGACCATTAGAAAGAGTTCTAATAAAATATCAATCCTTGATCAGAGTAATATATGAGCAATGCCTCAGAGTAGACAAAGCTCCTAATTTGTTACATAAGTTAAGTGATATAGAGACGGGCAAGTGAAGAAAAATACTTCCAATTAAAAGGGTTGATTTTGACAAGATTGTTAAACTACTACCAACTTTCAAGTGAGATTCGTGAAAGATTCCCTCGAGAAGAAATTATTTAAGCCACGGGTTATGTGTTTCCTCTTTTTTGGAAAAACTTTGAAGATAAACAAACTGATGCACATATCTTTCCTAAAAATATTGATGAATTGATTAGAGAGTTTTCAAACATGGAGATTCCAATGGACAAACAATTACAGGAATTTTAGATTTAGCTAATCTTAAAAAACAATGTAGATAATTTTCATCATGTATGAAATTGTAGATAAAAAACCTGGAGAATCCATTTGAACTTGGTGCAATAACCATGCTTTGGAAAAGGATAGAGCAGAATTAAGTATTGCATTATTCAATATCAGAATATGTCAAACTTGTTGATTTATGTCAAACAATGATATTGGGGTCAGTGGAAGATGAAAGAGTTTTCAGTGCATTGGGGTTTTCGAAATCAAATATCAGAAACAAACTAGATATAAATTTGGAAACTTGCTTGAGGTTGTTTTTAACTCAGTACAATCTTAGAGACTTTCCTTATGATAGGGCATTGACAATTTGGAATTCCATGTATGAAAGATGAGGGATTTTGAACACTTCAAAACCTGGTGGTACTGGTGCTACTGCTAGTTCTGAGACAAATTATGGATCTTGGTCCAATACTCAAAATGAAGATGGAGAATTGTTTGATTTTGAATACCCAACTCAGAATGAAGAAGAAGCTCTTTCTACTAGTCAATTTCAGGAGCTGGATTCCATGTGGGATATAGAAGCTGTAGACTGCTCACTCAGTGAGTGAAGTGATTTAGAATTAGCAATTAGCATTCAAATTTTGGTTAATAGGTATTTATACACTGTATACTTATTACCTTTTAGTTATTACTGTACTTGTTGGCCTTGAATATTGACAATTTGACTCATATTACAAGTAATAAGTATTGTTCATGATTTTTGTAATTTGAATTTAGATTTTTGTAATTTGAATTTTGATTATTGTAATTTGTAATTTGAATTCATATTTTTGTAATGTAGAATGTTCATGACATTCATAGTATATACTATAATCATATAATTTTTAATGTCCTTTTTCCTCACTTTAAAGTGTAAACACCTCAGCCCTGAATGCCTCATAGTCATCTAGCCATGTTAATATGTTATTTCAAGAATCAATAATAAAGATTCAAAACTTAAGCTAGCTTGGTTCCAAAGTTATGCAAATAGTTCATCTAACCCTGTCTCAACTTCACTACATGTAAATTAGAGGCCTTTGGAACCCTTCTAAAATTACGGTGATGGTCTTCTTAACATCTTAGCTATCATATAACCTTGTAAAGTCCTACTCAAAGTCTTTCATAACCTCTAAAATGTTTAATCTTGTAACTAATTAACCTTTTAGAAGTTACACCAATCCTCCAAATGCTTCATTGCAACTTCATAACCGCCAACACTAATAGCCAACAAACCCTAGCAAAGCTCCGTAACCACTTGATCATTACTATCATAGGATCAGAACTATTCCTAAAAAAGTAAGAAATATTGGTGCAGGGCACCTCCATATTTGATGTTTTGCTATGTTTTAGGGTTGTCTTAGATGTTTGTGTGTGGTCAATGGGTTGGATGCAATGATGAGTTAACTCCATGTTTGTAAGAGCCATAGTGCTCATAACAAATTTTAGGGTCATTTTGGATTAAATAGTGAAAATTTGATATTTTAGTGTAATGTGGGTTTGAGGGGTGTTTTAGGACTATACATATCCTATCTAGGTTCATCAAAGTCAAACTCACCGATCGAGTTGACAAGGAAAGTCAAAATGCAGAAAGTGCAAAAAGTTGCTAGCAACTTTGAAAGTTACTCGAGCAACTTTTGCAAGAAATTTAAAAATGTAGTTAGATAAGTTATAACTAACCCATGCTATATATATGAGCATGGATTCTATGTTTGGAAGAGGTTAATGAAATTTTGGATTGCAACAATTTTTTTGGGCACTTCTATACGAATGTCTACAACTATTTTCTTGTAATCTGCATTCTCTCTTTGCTACTGTATGGCTGTGTACGTATTAGCATAGGTGATTGGACCTGATGGGGGTGTAGTAATTTCAATTAGCTTCCATATGTAGTAGATATTTTTCTTCTAAGTTCTTTTAGTGTAAACTGTTTGAATTTTGAAGTTCACTGGTCTGCAAGTGTCTTCACAGTGCCATTTAGTTAGAAATGGCTCTAACCTAAGAACCCACCTACGCATTTGTCTAAAACCATGGGGGAAGTAGGGTTAGAGTCTATACATAGGATTTTATTTTTATTTCTTGTAGTTGCAGTGGATTTCCTAGACCAAATGGGAAGCCCTATGGCTGACTAGTGAATCCAGGTGAGGTAGGACAGGGAGAAGAAAGAAGTGGTTCGAGCACCCATGATCTTTTGGAAAGGACTTAGTGGCATTTTAAAGTTCCATAGATAGTATCATAAAAGGATTAAAAGGTGGAATGAGGGGAATCAGATGTTGGAGATCATTTTAACAATTGTTCATGCTGACTGGTTCATAGGCCTAATTAATAGGCTAAAAACTAGGGCCTGGAAGAAACTAGGGTTGTGGGTGTATCCAGAGGTTGGGACTTTGGATTCTAATAGTGGTTGTTGATACCTTGAAGATTTTAAAGGTCTCTTGTGCTGTCATTTGTGGGGATTGGGAGCTGTAACCCTATAACAGTGAATTTAGACGTACTAGAGAGTTGGCAATTAGGCCTCCTAGTGAAATAGTGACCAATTCGATTCTTAAAGGGTCTTGAAGTACTGGGAAGAGCTCAAAATTACCTAGGATGGGTCAAGAAGATTGATAGGAGTCTTGGTGGATGTATGGGAAGATCATAAGTAGAGGTTAGAATTTCTAGGAGTGGATATAGTGAGGAAATCTAGGCATTTGGGGAACTAGTTGGACTAGTTGAGCCTAGAAACTTTGGAATCTTCCAAAGATCAACTATACCTTGGAGGAGAAGTTAACTGAGAGGGTCTTGGAGATCCTAATTGGGAAGGAATCCAAAAATAAGTAACCGTTGGATGGTTAGGAGAGAGAAGCAAGAAAATAGAGTGGAGAAATCTCTAGAGTCCTAAACCCCATGCATCAGAGTGGTATCAGAGCCAGAATATCTTGAAGATTGTGTATGTCTAAAGTGGAAGAGATTCAAGAGGTAGACAACATGCCTCCTAAGGAAATGAATAGGGATGTCATTGTGGAATTGGTTCAGAGCCTTTTGAAGAAGGCTATTGTGTTTGAGACAAAGGGAAAAATGAAGACCATTGAATGGGGAGATGAGAGTGATGGAGATGATGAGAGTCAGACAGAAGAGTCATCTAATAAGGATAAAGAACCTAAGATGGATAAAGAAGAAAATGTATTCTTAGATGCCTTGAAGTCCCTTAAAAAGAATAGTATGAAACACCTACCATATTATTGTGGCCGCCTGAATGGAGAAGAGTTGTTGGATTGGCTTGAAGCCATTGACAAAAAAATTGATTACAAAGAAATATTAGAGGACAAGAGGGTCATCTATGCTAAGGATAGACTCAAGGGATCTAGATTGGTGTGGTGGAACATGATGCAGGATGATAGGGAAATCAATGGAAAGAAAAATATTGTTTCTTGGGAGAGGATGAAAATTAGATTGAGGGCACAACTCTTTCCCATTGATTATGAAATATTGATGTATCAAAAGTTTCAGAACATAAGACAAAAGGAGATGACAGTGAGTGCTTACACCGAGGAGTTTCACAAGTTGAGCCTAAGGGTTAGAAGACAAGAAGAATAAATGGAGAAGGTGGCAAGGTATCTCAATGTGTTGAGACAAGGGATACAAGATAAGATTAGCATGATTTCTCCTTTTAGTATGCACAAATGTTTCCAATTATCCTTGAGAGAAGAGGCTAAGGCTAGGAGGAGGAATGACTTCCATCAAAGGAGGAGAGGTGGTAACAACAATAGAGGTGTTCAATGAGGCAGGAGTAACTTTGGTAGAGGACAGAGCCCTAATAGACAAGAAGATAATTAGTCTACGGATAATAGTGGGGGCAATAAGTTTAGGGGATCTTTTTAGAGAGGATGATACAAAGGAAGAGGGCCTCCTAGATGAGTATTTCAGTCCCAAGGAAGATCTAATTCAGTCTTTACTGGTAGGTGTTATAACTACAACCAAGTGGGTCACACAATGGGCAGGTGTCTTGAAAATACTTCCTCATCTTCAATGGGGGATAGAAGAAATCAGTTGGTACAAGAGGATGACACACAAAGTGTTACTTCACCCATTTCCAAGGTAGGGAAAATATTGGATGGAAAGAACTTGATGCTAAGAAGAACTTTGTTGAATGTGCCTAACACTATAGAGCCACCTCTAAGAAAGAATTTTTTTAAGAGAACTTGTAGGTCTCATGGGAAGATTTGCAAAGTGATAGTGGACTCTGGAGCCACTAAGAATATTGTATGCATAGAGATGGTGGACAAATTGAAACTAAGAAGGATACCTCATACCACACCCTATAAGGTTTCATGGTTGAATAAGGGTCAACAAATAGTGGTAGATGAACAAAATTTGGTTGAGTTTGAGATTGGAGAGCATAAGGACAAGGTCCTATGTGACATACTGCCTATGGATGCATGTCATCTGCTTCTAGGACATCCATGGCAGTATGATGTCAAAGCAATACATGATGGGGAAAAGAATAGTTATGTGATCACCAAGTTAGGAAATAAGTTTCAGATGGATCCTTTGTAAGAGCCTAATGAGGAGAAGCATGTGCAAAAAAGTGTGATGTTATTGAGTGGGAAGGAGTTCCTAAAATCCATGAAGAAGGAGAAAGGAGTCTATTTTGCAGTAGTGGTAAAACCAAAGGAGGAGACTAAGGAGAAAGTCAGTTCACCACCATTGATACATGCATTGTTGGAGAAATACCATGACATAGTAGATAATGGTTTTCCAATTCCATTACCACCTATGAGGGATGTGAGTCATCAGATTGACCTCATTCCTAGAGAAAATTTTCCAAACAAAGTAGCATATAAGATGACACCAAGTCAAAATGCAGAGATAGCCAAATAGATTCAAGATTTGTTGGATAAGGGATTGATAAGGAAGAGTTTAAGCACTTGTGTTTTACCTACAATACTTGTAGCTAAGAAGGATGGAAAATGGAGGATGTGTATAGACTCTAGGGATATAAAAAAGATCACAATAAGGTATAGGTTTCCAATGCCCCATATACAATATTTGAAGGACAATTTGGGAGGCTCTTGTTACTTTTCTAAGGTGGATTTGAAGTCAGGATACCATCAGATAAGAGTGAGGCCTAGTGATGAATGGAAGATAGATTTCAAGACCAATGATGGTCTATATGAGTGGCTAGTAATTCCCTTTGGCCTAAGTAATGCACCTAGCACATTCATGGGGCTCATGAATGAAGTGCTAGCAGAGTTCATTGGTAAGTTTGTAATAGTTTACCTTGATGATATTTTGATCTTTAGTAGGTCAAAGGAGGAGCACATGAAGCATTTGGAGATGGTATTAAGGAAGCTACATCAAGAGAAGTTGATGATAAATCAAGAAAAGTGTGAGTTTCTAAAAATTGAACTAGTTTACCTTGGTTTTGTAGTTGCAAATGGATGCATGAAGATGGATCTTGAAAAGGTTAAGTCAATATTAGAGTGGTCTACACCTAGGTCCATAGGGGATGTTAGGAGTTTCCATGGGTTGGCCTTCTACTTTAGGAAATTTGTGATAAATTTTAGTCATGTGTGTGCCCCTATTCTTGACACCATAAAAGGTGGAATCAATTGTAAGTAGGAGTGGACTATGGCAGAAAACCAAGGGTTTGAAATGTTACAGAAGAGGATTGAAGAACTACCTACTCTTAGGTTCCCTAATATCAATCAACTATTTGTGGTAGAATTTGATACTAGCAAGTTGGATATTGGAGCAGTGCTAAGACAAGGACATCATGTGGCTTTCTTCTCTAAAAAGTTGAATGAGGCTAAACAAAAGTACTCCACCTATGATTTGGACTTATATGCTATGGTACAAGCACTTAAGAATTGAAGACACTACCTATTACCTAGGGATTTTGTGGTCTACATTGATAACCATGCACTAAGTTTTTTGAATGGATGAGAAAAATTGAATCAAAGGCACTTGAAGTGGGTAGAATCATTGCATGCTTATAAATTTTTTGTAAAGCATAAGAAGGGGCTTAGCAACAAGGTTGTAGATGCTCTTAGCAGAAGAGTAATCATAATACAGGAGATACAATCACAAAGTGTAGGGCTGGATGATTTGAAGGATCTCTACAAGGAGGACAAAGATTTTAGAGAAGCCTATGAAGCATGTGTGATGTTTCAGAAGGGTTTCAAGGTGGATTTCAATGAGTTTATGTTGCAGGAAGGCTTATTGTTTAAGAGACATCTTATGTGTATTCCTCAATGCTCAATGAGGGAAAATATTATGAAGGAGGAACACCAAGGTAGCTTGGGGGGGCCACTTTGGAGTGGATAAGACATCAGAGAAAGTGAATAGGCACTACTATTGGCCTAAGTTACAATCAGATGTGAGGATATTTGTAGAACAATGTCAGATTTGTCAGAGGGAAAAAGGACAAAGCAACAATAGTGGGTTGTACCAACCCCTATCCATACCCCAAAGGCCTTGGAAGTGTCTTAGTATGGATTTTTTTGGGGGGTTAGCAAAGACACCTAGGAGTCATGACAGTGTATTTTTGTGGTGGATTGTTTTAGCAAAATGGCACACTTCATTCCATGCAAGAAAACAAATGATGCTTCTCAAATTGTAGGTCTATTCTTTAGGGACATTGTAAGGATCCATGGATTGCCTTTGAATATTGTAAGTGACAAAGATAGTAAGTTTGTGGGTCACTTTTGGAGGACCCTGTGGAAGATGCTTGGAACAAATTTGTCTTTCTCTTCAACCTACCATCCTCAATCAGATAGACAAATAGAGGTAGTCAATAGGTTACTTGGGAACTTGCTAAGGTGTTTGACTAAAAAACATGAACAGTCTTGGGATCACATCCTAGGGCAAGCAGAGTTTGCCTATAATGACTCCATTAAAAGGAGTATAGGTAAAATCCCCTTTGAGATAGTGTATGAGGTCAATCCTAGGGGGATTTCAGAGCTGAGAGATCTCAATTTGAAGGACAAGAGGAGTGCACAAAGATATTCATTTTCAAAAAAGATGAAGGAGCTTCATGATCAAGTCAATAAGACTTTACAAACACAAGTGGGGAAGTATAAGTTCAAAGTTGATTAGACAAGGAGAGATTTACAATTTAAAGTGGTGGATCTATTATTTTCCTATCTTAGGAAGGAGAGGCTACCCAAAGACCATCCAACTAATCTACTCATGAAGAAGTTAGGGCCACTGAAGATTTTGCATAAGTATGGGAAGAATGCCTATGAAGTGGAGTTGCCTCCTGATTTGGGGATTTCACCCATTTTCAATGTTTGTGACTTGTACCCTTACAAGGGATCATATTTAGACATAGGTTTTTCTACTCTTGCAAACTTGGAGGATGATCATTGGGTGAAAGACTTACCTACCACAATGCCACTCGAATTGGAAAGTGTATTGGATTATAAAGTGATAAAGAAGACAAGGAAGGGTAACTACAAGGAGTACCTCATCATGTAGCATGGACTACCTAAAGTTGAGGCCACTTGGATGACAGAGCTGGACATTCTGAAACATGGGGTCACCATTGAAGACCTCCTAACTCAAGAGACTTGATTTATTTTGTCCAGGGGAGTATGGTGTAGGGTACCTCCATAATTGATGTTTTGGTGTGTTTTAGGGTTTTATTAGATGTTTGTGTGTGGTTTAAAATAAGCTCCAATGGGTTGGATGCAATGATGAGTTAACTCCATGTTTGTAAGAGCCATAGTGCTCATTAGGAGTTTTAGGGTCATTTTGGCTTAAATAGTGAAAAGTTGATATTTTAGTGTAATGTGGGTTTGAGGGGTGTTTTAGGACCCTACATATCCTATCTAGGTTCATCAAAGTCAAACTCACCCAACAATTTGACAAGGAAAGTCAAAAGGCACAAAGTGCAAAAACTTGCTAGCAACTTTTGAAAGAAATTGCAAAATGTAGTTAGAACAATTGTAACTATCCCAAGCTCATTATATGAGCATGGATTCAATTTTTGGAAGAGGTTAATGAAATTTTGGATTGCAATAATTATTTTGCGCACTTCTCTACAGATGTCTGCATCTATTTTCTTGTAATCTGCATTCTCTCTTTGCTATTGTATGAATGTGTACAGATAGCCATAGGTGATCGGACCCCATGGGGGTGTAGTAGTTTTAATTATCTTCCATATGCAATAGATATTTTTCTTCTAAGTATTTGGAGTGTAAATTTTTTGAATTTTGAAGGTCACTGGTCTGCAAGTGTCTTCACAGTGCCATTTAGTTATCTAAATGGCTCTAACCTAAGAACCCACCTATGGATTTATCTGGAACCATTAGGGAAGTAGGGTTAGAGTCTGTAGATATGATTTTTTTTTAATTTCTTTTATTTTCAATGGATTTCCTAGACCAAATGGGAAGCCCAATGGCTGACTAGTGAATCTAGGTGATCTAGGACAAGGAGAAGAAATAAGTGGTTCTAGCACCCATGATCTTTTGGAAAGGACTTAGTGGAATTTTCAAGTGCCATATATAGTCTCCTAAAAGGATTAAAAGGTGGAATTAGGGGAATCAGATATTGGAGATCATTTTAACAATTTCTCATGCTAACTGGTCCAGAGGCCTAATTAATAGGCTAAAAACTAGGGCATGCAAGAAACTAGGGTTGTGGGTGCATCTAGAGGTCAAGACTTTGGATTCTGATAGTGGTTTTTGATACCTTGAATATTTTCAAGGTCTCTTGTAGTTTAATTTTGATGGATTGGGAGAAATAACCCAAAAAAAAATGAATTTAGACCTACTAGAGAGTTGGCAATTAGGCCTCCTAGTGAAATAGTGACCAATTGGATTGGTAAAGGGTCTTGAAGTATTGGGAAGAGTTTAGAATGACCTAGGATGGGTCAAGAAGATTGATAGGAGTATTGGTGGATGTATGGGAAGATCCTAAGCAGGGGTTAGGATTTCTAGGAGTGGATCTAGTGAGGAAATCTAGGCATTTGGGGAACTAGTTTGACTAGTTGAGCCTAGAAACTCGGGAATCTTCCAAAGATTAACTATACCTTGGAGGAGAATTTTATTGAGAGGTTCTTGGAGATCCTAATTAGGAAGGAATCAAAAAATAAGTAACCATTGGATGGTTAGGAGAGATAAGGAAGCAAATAGAGTGGAGAAAGCTCTAGAGTCTTAAACCCTCTGCATCAAATATTAATCTGAATATTGACACATGTCACAGTCCATTCCACAGTGATTTTCACATGGCATGCAAGTAACTATCACTTTCAACACTATTACACACTATCAATTAAACACTTTTAACTAAATTTCACTTTAATTCCAAAGTTACACACGCCGTTAGACAGGAATCCCTCACAAGTTTGGAATCCTAATTTCCTAATACTAAGCATTTACTTAATTCCTTAATTCCTTGAAGCAAAAGAATTTACTTAATTTAATAATTCCTAAATTCCTAATTTCCTATAAGAAAATATTAATATAATAATATGACATTATACATCATTACATTCAATTTTAAACAAATTGCAATTGCGATCTTGAGCCCTTTACAAAATTACACAAGCACAAAAAATTATAAAATATACTTGTATTAACTTCCTTGAAATTTGTACATCAATGATCAAGATTCAATGATCATAGTACTAGAGATTTCTATCACAAAATTACAAAATATCCTTGTATTAACTTCCTTGAAATTTATAAATCAAATTCAATAATCAATGATCATAGTACCATAGACTTCTATCAGAAAAATACAAAATATCTTTGTATAATTGTATTAACTTCCTTGAAGTTTATACATCAATGTCAATTATTAATGATCATAGTACGAGAGACTTCTATTAGAAAAAAAAAACTGACATTGGTAAACAAGCTTGGAAATAGTTATAAGAGTGATAGTTGGCAGCCTGAATTCTTTAGAATCAGTCTTGGTTTGCACCAAAGGTGTATCCACAGTAGGTGAACTGCAAAGATAAGATACCTTGTTTGAATTAACTAACCTCCCTCTTGTTAGGGATTTTTCTTGTGTGAATCACAATGCTTGAAATGTCTATATGAACCTTGTGCCTTTACTTATGATTCAAAGACAAGAAAATCCTAATTGCTAAGGACTAGATAAGGTCCTTCCTCGTTTTTGAGTTCCACAAATACTCATGCAGGTTTTACCTTGAATGATGACTGTTAACACAGTTTTTGTTAATGTGGACACTGATTAACTATGTATCTTTACTGAACCAACTTATGAATAATCTTGCTGATGATCAAGCATAACCATTAACAAGATATTACCATGCAAATCATAGCTATTGACATAATAATAATCAGTGAGACAAGGATTTCAATCCTTCTTCCTTTTCTTGATAGGAGGGACAACCTAAATGATTCTCTCTTCAAGGAATCAATAACATGGACTATGTCCTGCTAACAGATGTCCTTTAAACAAGTTATGCTTATGTGTTCTTGGTAACAAAGTGTTTAAAATTGATTTGGTAGTTGAAAACCCAGAACATATGTGACATAGATAGGTATTCAAATAGATTCCCGAACCAGTGCCTAT
>MU225344.1:1208860-1231995 GCA_018584345.1 Thuja plicata
TGCATCATTGTTCTGTAAACGCACTGAGATAAAGTGCCTTCTTCTGCTTTTCTTGGATCTTGTACACCTGGTTCGGTTGATGTACCCGCACTGTGTTATAAAGTGCCATGGGGGGATTATGATGCATTTTCCACTATAGACGCATCCAGTTTTGTCAAGTGAGCGTACCTTCCACGACATTAGCCCATGTAGTCTGTGTCTATGACACCGCCCTTTATCCTATGTGTGTGCTTCTGTTGCACTGTTGGTGTTCCTGATTCCTCTTCTGCAGCTATTTATGGTACTGCATTTCAGTGTTCCTATCACCTCTCCCAGTTCAGCATTATGGGGGGGTTCACCTGTTGGTTCTATTGCTTCCTGGTTCGATTGATCATCTCTTCAGACACTTGTCTTCTCTACCTGATCATGCACTTCAGTGGGGGTTCCAGCAGTATCTTCTGACAGATTTTTCAAACATGCTTCGGAGGAGCTTCTTGCTCTCTTCTTGTTCCTTTCTCTGGGAAATCTTTTTCTTTATGTTTTGGGTACCTGATCAGGCCTAGTTGCCAGGACCCATCTTTCCTGCTTTCTGCAGTAGTTTCCTAGGTTTGGCTTCTCCCTAAGCTTATCTTAAGGGGGGGTGTTAGATTAATAGTCTATCAGGGTTACTAATTTAAATCATTATGATCTAATTAGTAACTTCCCTATTCAGTCTAGTTTGCTTTAGCTAACCTTAGGCAGTTTCTATTTTTGTAGTTTCCCTTTTAGGGTTTCGGTATTCCTTTATAAGGAATCACCTCTTTGTATTTCGTAAGGAGATAGTTTTGTAAATCATTATTGTTGAATATAGAAATCATTTCTGTCAACATAGTTTTCCTGTCTCTGGCCTATCGGCCGCCATAGCTTTCTGGATCCTTCTCTCTTCTGTCTTCTTCTTCTTCTTTGTAACAGCTTTGCATGCAGGTGTTCTTGGGTAGATTGATGTTCATCAATTCTAACAGATAATTCTGACCCAAATCCACCTATTGTTACCAATCCACTAGCTAATTCTCCTTTCCAAAAGAAACCCCATAATCAAATACCTCCAGTAATGGCACACCCTACTTTCCCATTTCCTCTCCCAAGCCTTATAAATAATGCTAATCTCAAAAATATACCCACAGCTACTCTTCTAAATTTTTATAGTCTTATAATAGAGGATCCTGACACTTTCTTGTTTGAGTTTGACATACTCTATCGAAGCTTCAACTATAATGTCGATGCCCATAAGCTCAAGTTGTTTCCTACAACACTGAAAGAGTTAGCATTACGATTGTTCATGGGCTTACGAGCCAATGCAGCAAGTACCTAGGATGAGATGCAGACGTTGTTTCTACAGAAATATAAAGATTATTGTAAAGGTAGTGACCCAAAAGGAGATGATATCTTTAGGATGTCTCAAAATGAAGATGAAACATTGGAGGATTATGTTTCACATTTTTTGTACACAATGCAGAAGAATCCTCAGCATGTACTAGCTAAGGATTCACAAAAACTAGTCTTTTTGAGAGGGGTAAACGACAACTGTCTGGAAGCATTAGACTTGATGGGTGGTGGAGATATATCACAATCCTCTTGGGATGACCTCAAGAAAATCTGTCTCAAGTACTCAAGGTCAACTGTGAAGAAAGGCAGAGGATACCGACCCACAGTCACAAAAGGGATTGGTTCGGGTGTTTCAAAGCTGGAGATATCTAATTTTATTATAGATTTCAAGCAAGATATTATAAATGATGTAGCTACAAATCTTAACACAATGACTACTAAGAAGAAGCATGCAGAAGATAAATCATAATTGGTTGAGTACTGTCCACACTGCCGCAAATAAAAGAAAGATTGCGGATGTAAGCTGGTAGCCAACCTGGAAAATCAACATTTTCCAACTGACTACATGAAGATAGAAGGAGATAATGATCAAGTGTTCATCATTGCTCAACGTCGACCATGGGCTTCACAACAAGGTATGCCACAAGATCCTCTACAATTTTCAAATTTTAACAATAATTAGTGGCAAAACCAAAATTATCAGAGTACTTCTCAGTAATCTTAACCCTAGTGGCCAAACTAGTAGAATAACCAGTGGCCAAACTAGAAAAATAACCAATGGCAAAATCAACAAAATAATTAGTGGAAAAATCAGCAAAATCAATGGCAACCACCACAAGGAAATTGGCAGCAAACTAATCAATGGAGGGGGCCTCCACAATGGCCTAACCAAAATTTTGGCTGTCCATAATTACCACCTCTAGTGCAACCACCTACAATAATGCCACCTCTTGTAGCAACTAATGCTAATCCAAAGCCAACCCAATTGCCTACTCAACCACAGCCAAATCCAAACAACAAATAGTAGCAACAACAAACGTACACTACTGACACTCAGCAGTTCCCTACTTATTCATTAGAGATAGTTGATATCCATTTGAGGTCTGGTACCACACTGCCTACACCTAAATATCCTATTATCACAGAATTTGTAGACACTCCTACAACACTACTTCTAGAAGCCACACTACCAAATACCAGCCAGCCAACTGATATACCTAGCAGAACTACTGTCCACACTCCAAATCCACTCTTTCCACATAGGCTAAACAAAGAAAAACCTATACCCCAAGAGGAAGAAACATTTGATATTACTGAGCAGCTGAAAAATATGAACATTCAAATCCCTCTATTCCAAGATATCAAAGATATACCTCTTTATGGAAAGGCTATTAAAGAAGCATGCCTTAAAAAGCCAGGACAAAAGAAGAAAGACCTTCAAACAGTACATGTTGTAGGGAAATTAGTAGATATCATGTTAGGAAAGGTGGTAACACCAAAGTATTCAGATCTTGGCAGTCCAGTAGTCAACCTAATAATAAATGGAAAGACTGTGAATAATGCTCTAGTTGATTTGGGAGTGGCAATAAATGTGATGACTAAAGATACAATGCATAGGCTAAGCATAGAAGGCTTAAGAACAATAGCCATAGTGTTACAACTTGTTGATAGTTCAACTGTTAATCCAGAGGGTCTCATAGAAGATGTGATAGTAACCTTATATTCATGGGAGTATCCTGCTAATTTTTTTATCCTATCACCTAAAGTAAACTTTACTGGCTATCCTGTAATCTTGGGAAGACCCTAGTTAGCCACCACTAATGCCAAAATTAATTGCAGATTAGGCATTATCACAATTTCAAATGGTCAATCCATAAGGAAGCTAGCCCTATATCATCCTGCCCAACCCCAGCCAGACTTGGGAGAACCTATTTGGCTAGACTTAGGAGATGAGGAGGAATAGCTGAATTCAGAAGCCCAACTCATGATGTTTCATAGGCAATCCTTTTTAAAGATGTAAGAGGAAAATGAAGTGATACAGAACATTATTACCAATGAATGTATTGTGGCTAAAGATGTTTCAAAAAGTTCTATTTTACAGCTATGTACCTATGAGGACTGTATATCTCCAGCAACCCCTAAAATGATTGATCAATTAATGACAAGTGAAATAGCAAGAAGTCTAGTGCCCGAAGTGTTAATGGCAGAGCTAACAACAATAGTGCAACTCTCCTTTGGTCATAACCTGCATGTAAACAACAAGCTATCCAAATTATAGTTGGCATTGTTAACCAAGCTCCTTAGTTAGCATGAAAAATCCTTTGCATGGGATTATGGGGATATGGAGGGACTAAACTCAAAACTCTACACCCACATAATCTACATCAGTGATGGAAGCTTGCCACTTTGTTAACCATAGAGGAGAATAAATCCAACACTAAGAGAAATAGTTAAAACTGAGTTGCAGAAGCTGTTGGATGCAGGATTTATCTATCCAATCTCTGATTGCAAGTGGGTATCACCATTGGTCATTGTACCTAAGAAAGGAGGTAAGTGGCAGATATGTGTTGATTACAGGGAATTAAATAATGCTACAAAGAAGGACCACTTTCCTTTACCTTTTATTGATCAGGTCTTGGATAATTTGGCTGGAAAGAAATATTTTTCCTTTCTAGATGGATACAGTGGTTACAATTAGATAAGAATTGCCCCTGAAGATCAAGAAAATACCACATTCACATGCCTTTGGGGCACATATGCCTATTTAGTATTACCATTTGGATTATGCAATGCACCTGCTACCTTTTAGATAACTGTGATCATCATCTTTGTTGATATATCACATGATTGCATGGAAATCTACATGGACAACTTCACTACATTCAGTGTCACATTTGAGGAAGCTTTGAATAACTTAGAGAAAGTACTAATCAGATGTAAGTAACATAACCTGTCTCTCAATAGTGAAAAGTGCTTTCTGATGATGCAAGAAGGAGTGGTATTGAGACATTTTATCTCCGAAGCTGGAATCTAGGTAGACCCTACGAAGATAGAGGTAATTCTCACACTCCCTATCCCTACTAAGAAAAAAGAATTCAGATCTTTCATAGGTCACGCTGGCTATTATAGGAGGTTTATCTAGAACTTTAGTCAAATAGCTAGACCTTTGTACAACTTACCAAAGAAGCTAAATTTTCTTGGACAAAAGAATGTGATGAATCCTTCCTATAGCTCAAGTCACTTTTGACAACTGCACCAGTACTTAGGGGTCCCGACTGGACTTTTCCATTTCACATACATATAGATGCTTCAGACTATGTCATAGGTGTTTTCTTAGGAAAAAAGACTAAAAACCTTTAAAATGCAATCTATTATATCAGTAAGAGTCTACATGGACCAGAGTTAAACTATACAGTGACTGAAAAAGAATTTCTAGCAGTAGTTTATGCTCTGAACAAATTCTGCCATTATGCGACTGGCTATCCTATCTTTGTTCATACTAACCATGCAACAATTAAGTATCTCATGAACAAACCTACCATCATAGGTAGGTTAGCAAGATGGCTCCTTCTTTTGCAAAAATTTCATATAACAATCATTGACGAGATGGGGAAAGAAAATGTGGTAGCTGATAATCTATCCCAAATTCATCATGCTGAAGAAGATACCACTTTGATAGATGATGCATTTATAGATGAACATCTATTTCATATTGTTGTCCATAATCCATGGTATGCTTATATAGCTAATTACCTAGCAGCTAACAAAATGCCAACACATTTCTCTTATAAGGATAAGAAGCTACTTGTAGAGAAAAGCTTCCATTTCTTTTGGATTGATAGCACATTATTTTACACTGGACCTAACCAAGTCATGAGGAGATGTGTGAGAGAAGATGAGACATATGACATTCTTCATGCATGTCATAATGAACTATGTGGAGGGAAATTTGTAGCTAAAAGAACAACACAAAATATTTTAACAACTGGCTACTATTGGCCTACACTTCACAAAGATGCAGCAAGTTATACAAGAAAGTGTGATAAATGTCAAAGAATGGGCCAACCAACAAGATCATATGAAATTCCCTTAAACCCACAGGTGGTGGTAACACCATTTGATAAATGGGGCATGGACTTTATTGGATTAATAGACCCTCCATCTAATGGGAAGTCGTACATTTTGGTGTGCACAAATTACCTGACCAAATGGGTCGAAGTCAGAGCAATGAAGCATGCCAGAGATCATAAAGTTGCTGAATTTTTGTATGAAGAAATTTTTACTAGATATGGCATGCCAAGAGAACTTGTTACTGATCAAGGTACCCAATTCATGTCTAATCTGATAACAGAGCTCATGAAGGAATATAATATCCGACATCAGAAATCAAGCCCCTAGCACCCCCAAGCCAATGGACAAGCAGAAATAACAAATCGGGAAATAGAAGCAATCTTAACAAAGATAGTTCATTTGCATCACTGAGATTGGAGCAGAAGACTATCAGAAGTCGTTTGCGCATATAGAACAACATGGAAGACCACCATAGGGTTCACTCCGTTTGAACTATTATATGGTAAAATAGTAATGCTACCAATTGAATTTGAACACAAAACATTAAGAACAATGCTGGAGTTAAATATTGATCTTCCTGTAGCACAAAGAGAGCGCTTGTTGCATCTCAATTCTTTGGATGAAATGTGCAAGTCCACCCTGCAGCACATGGAAATTGTCCAAAAGTAAAGAAAATAGTGGCATGATACCCATATTAAGAGTAAGCAGTTCAAAGTTAGAGATTGGGCATTGTTAAATATGATTACATATTCAAAGAGATATCAGGCAAGCTGTAGACACGATGGCTGGGTCCATATGAAATAAGCCATGTATTTACAAATGGAGTAGTTTAGTTGACCATAATTGACCATGTACACTTCAAGCTACTAGTCAATGGACATATGCTAAAATTGTATCACCAGCCACAGATGAAAGAAGGCTTCCTGTAGCAGCTCAACTAGCCAGTTTTAAAGGATCAACAAGTAACACTTCCTAGAGCAGAGGGTGTCAACCTTCTTCCTGCAGCTCTTCAATAAGAATTCCTTCGAAGCATGACCATAATAAAAAAAATATGTTTACATAAAGTTCAAATTCTCCATTCACTTTCTACATTCTTCTTTTTCAACCCATTTCATTTCTTAATCTTCCATCCACCCACCTTCCACGTCATCATATTTCTATGCTTTCAATAAAGAGATCATGTGCTGACGCATGTCAACCGCTGATGCCGTCATTCCACTCTTTCCAATATTTTCTGGCACATGTGATGATCAATTAATAGGTATGAGATTTTAAAATTTATTTCCATTTTTAGCGCATATATTTTGTTGGTTATATCGAATACTGCAATAAATGTATCGTTGCCACCTTAATCTAGTTATGTACCTTCTGCCAAGTCTGACAAGTGAGGACACTTGTAAATATTTTGTAGGGAGTAGGGAAGTGTGCCAATTCATAAAATGTCATTTCTATTCACTCGTTAAGATCCACAAATCTATACTTCGGCATTATCTTAATTAAAATCCAACTACCACATCACACAAGTGTCAAGTGTCATACCTTTATTCCAAATAAACCCCTAACTATCAAACTAGATGTGACCCAGTATTAAAACCATGACATAACTCTTTCTCTCACATGAATATCTATAATTCATTCTATTAAAGTACATTACTATTGTTCATATCAAGAATACCAGAAGAATGTGAAAGAGGGTCTGTGGTTTTACAAGAGGTAGTCTGAAATTCAAAGGAAGAAGGTAATTATCAAGAACAGAGCAGAGGTTGAATTTGGTAAGCACAAATGGGGGACCAATTTTAGTGGCATGATCCAGTGGTTCATGGTATTTTACTATCTTACATTGAGGTAGTAAGAAGATTTAATGCCTGTGAATGGCTGGGATATTTCTTAAAATTGACAGAGTTTGATGAGGAAGCAGCAACAGAATTCGCAAACACATTTGATGAAGGCCAAGTGACGGTATGGGGGTTGAAAGTTGTTCCAAAAAAGGAGTGAATAGAAAAATTAACCAGTTTTCCAGCAGCAGGGGAACACTACCCCAATGCACATGATGCCAGGTCAGCCAGGGCTCAGTTTAATATTATGTGCATTAGTGCTGAAGAAACCCAGAAAATGAAAGACAACTCTATTACTCACCATGCCCTACTTAAATTACTCATAGAAAGATATCTTAGGGATGCCTCCCCTATGGCATGGGAAAATTTTTTCCATCATAAAACCCTTCAGCCTCAAATTTCCCCTAATGTGCAAATTAGACAAGAAAATGCAGTTTCCCTTGATCCAGTTGCCGAACAAAGTACCCAAGGGGCATAAACCAAAAATTTACAAGAAAATGTGCCTTTAACTGCTCACATGAGAAATATACCTACTGCCACCCAAACAAAAGGAAAATGGAATTTAGTAGGAGAAACTTTGGTTCCTACAGCTGAACCACGAAACCCTCAAGTCTCAAGAAAGAAGAAAATGAAGTCAGTTCCTGTAGCCACTATTCCTGCAGCCACTACTCTTGCAGCAGAGAAAACAAAAAGGGTTAGTAATAAAAATTCCATAGAGGTTGAGGAAATCCCTATAAGAAGAAGTTCTAGGATGAGAGGGCAGACTCCTAAAGCACCCACAGAAAGTCAGACCGCTTCCCACAAACAATTTGAGGAGGAAACTCCTATTCATATTGTTCTGAATGATTCTCCTAGCCAGTTTGAGATCCCAGACATTCCTCAAAATCTGGATGAGGAGTGTGAAGATGAGCCAAATGTATGTCAAAATGACCCAGGAGTTAGTCATCAGGATGTTCCAACCTGTGAGAAAGAAACCCCTATAACTCACCAGCTAGCTTGCACAAGAAATGCTTTAGTTTCCTATAAGCAAACTTGGTTAATAAAATTATTAGAGAAGTTATGGAGAGAACAAAGGAAGAAGAATAACCAAGATGAAAATAGTGGTTCGATTACTTTACAAATGCTTCTCTTCCAGTTATATAATAAGCATGTGCTAACAACCACTCTATGGAGAGAAGAGAAAAATAAATTGCAGAAAGTAATAGCAGAACAAGGAGAGGAAATTGTAGAATTAAAAGATCAGTTGGCAAGACAGAAACAAAGAATGGAACATGCCCTTAAGATGACTGACTAGATAATTTCTTATAGACCTCCACCTAGGGTCTATACCATCTGTCTAAAAGAACAATTCCTCCTATTTTAGTTGATGATGACCCTCAAAGATGTAAACGCAGAGTTCAAATCAGCCCAGGAATTCTATGGTTTATACCAGACAGTTCCATCTTGGCAACAAAACCTACTCTGTGAGTTGTATATGCATAATTTCATCATCCCTATATAGACTGAATGGAACCCCCTACCTTATATAGGGGATATACACCTAAGGGACCTGATGTCTTGGATGCACAATGAGGCTAACTATGATAGACAATTGGAGAATTACAGAGAACTTGAGAAAATGGAACCCCTACCATTAAGAGCAGAGAGAGGTCAACCAAAAGTATTCCTGAGGGATTGGTTCAGACTAACATATGGGAATATTAAAAAGGAAATCTAAGATAAATTTTTTTAACTCAGAGCAGATGTGTATGTAGAATATGACAGCATGTCTTATTTTTTCATCCAAAGAGCCTTAATCGGTGCTAGGAGTAGATGTGGCAGATTATCAGAGACATTCAAAAGTTCAAAACCACACAGCCTCATTAACCTTGAAGCAGCTATACACCGAGCATAAAAATACATAGGGCTGGGTAGGAAAATTAGGTAGGAGCTCTAGTGTCCACTCATAATGCAACCGCCCATGCTCCTTTGGCCCCTGTATGACATCAACACTACCAAACTTGACAGGTTGCAAGAATATCACAGAAGGGAAGTTTGGGAAAGAACAAGAGGATTCTACTACTCCTTTAAAAGTTGGAGGTGAGGAAGAATTGAAGTTGGTGACTTTAGGTCAATTTCTAGAAGATGCAATGTTTGAGGACAAGCATTTGATTAACCAAGGGGTAGATGATAAGGCCAAATTATTGCCTTTATTTTATATAATTTTAAATACTCTATTTTAGTTTTTCGCAAAACATTTGAGAGCCTAGCCAATCAAGACTTGTGATAAAGTCCAGATAGAACTGATAAACCATGGGTAGATGTTTGTGACATATTTTTCTAATATTATACATAGTGTAGTATTTCATAAAACTATCAGAATATATGTTATAATATCTAGATATTTAATTTGATTAAGCTTGTTACATGAATATTTCCGCATCATAACTAACTTGACAGGAGAGAAAGCGGCTAGAGAGTGATTGATAGCATTCAAGGAAGAGTATTGAGGACCAGCTATGGCAGAGTGATCATCACAGCACCAGGAAACATGGCTGCTACAATGGAGCCATTATTCTAAGATGCGGGGATGTAGTGTTCCTATATTCCCTCTTCACTTTAAAATATTGAACTGGTCACCCGATCTTTATTACCCACACCGTGGGCTATTGTATTTCCATCTTCTTCTCCAACATGTTTTTAGCAAGATAGTTTCTTTTCTATTTTGTAATAAGTGTTCAATCCTCTATATATAGTGATTGGACCGATATTTTGAGGTTAGATAGAAAGTTAGAGAAATAAGTTTTTAGAAGAAAACTGTTGTATCTTACAGCAATCTATTTCAAGTTCCATGTATTGTTTCTATGTAATGAGTTTTTGAAATACAATGAAGTAATTTTTGGTTTACATTCTATGTTAATAGATTAGCAGAAACTAACCAAGGGGGCCTACTTGGGAGGTGGAATAGGTTAGAATAGAATAGATTTCATTTCTAGCATTTCTAGCATTTCCAATATTTCAGATAGAAGTTACAATTTCTTCCTCCAGCATCATACCTTGTGAATGTTCCTGCAACATCTGCAAGAATAGTTATAATGGATGTTCTAGGCTGAAGTATAGGTTTAAGTAGAATTTTCAATTTCTAGCATTCATTTCAGTAAGGAGATAAATGTATTCTTTTCCTGTAGCACTAGTGTAGGTTTCTTTTATGCATTTTAACCTTTCTGCACCATAAGCAAAATGACTCCTTAAGGAACCTAGTGCACATATCGTGCTGACCATTTCAAGGATATGTCCCTGGGTTGACAAGTTAAATGCACCTCATAATAGGAGAATTAGTCCTTAGATTGAATAAACCATTCCTAAGAAAGGCCTTGAGCATGATTATTCCACACCTATTGTGAGGTGGTTCAAGGGTCATACATCCTTTCTTTAGCACAAGGCAATCTGAATTATCTCACGAATTAATGGATTTGGTCCGCAACATCTTTACCTAAAGAGAAATCCCCTATTTGGAACCTCCTTACCAGAAAGGTTCCCTTATGTATTATAAGGGCTAAGTGTTCTCTTTCAATCATGATAAGCTTCCATAGGAATTCTACTATTGCCAATATTTCTGGGACATATTTTTGGTATAATGTTTGGAGGTTGAGGGAAAGCATACACTCTTATAATAGAAAAATTCTTAAAAAGAACATATCACCCCAATTGTTGTTAATTTCATTGTCAATTTTAAATTCTAGGGGTCTAAGCAATTTTCAAATTAGTAAAGGAAATCTATTCCTCAAAATACCTAACATGTTCATTATTGGATCCACAAAATCACTAAAAAAAGAAATGGAATTAGAGAAATGGTGACTTCTATCCCATAACCTAGTCTAGGTCTAAAGCAAAATAGTTGCTCCTGCATTCTCGGTCTCATTGATGAACTCTGGGTTTATTTAGCCAATATTGCAATAGAGGATCAAGTGCATCGACATGGACTAGTTATTGGATTTGAAGTTTTTCAAATCACTCTTTTTTGTTATCAACTCAGTGTGCATTACATTGATTATGTGCCCCACCTATTCAAACTCCTTGTTGGTGTACAGTTCCTGAACATCTGTAACCATGAAATAAATGTGAGGAGTCACTGTCAAACCTCCATCTATTTAAATAACTTTTCTTAGACCATAGATGGTATTTTGGAAGTAGAGAAAAAAAATCTCAATATCAAATGAATTTGCAACCTTCTTCGGGAACAACCCTGCCTCTTTAATTTTTCTAGGAATATTGATAAACAAAAATTCTAGATATTTGTATCATGCATAACTTGGCTCTGAAGTCAAAAAGAAAAATAATGAATGTTTATGAATCACAACTCATATCCCATAAAATTATCCTTATTAATGTTTAATCAAAATTTTGGCCTAGATTATATACTACTCAAGTTACACAGACTGCCAGCGTGTCCTCCAAACTACCATATCATAGCTGCGATTTTAAATTTTGAACTGACAACTTGGTAGCCACATTAAATTTTAAAGGAATGTTTCACATAAGGTGAATCGACTCTTAAAATAAAAATAATGAATGTTTACGAATCACAGCTCATATCTCGTACAAATTATCCTTTTTAATGTCTAATCAAAATCTTGGCATCGATAAGTCTCATTAATTGCAGTTTTCACTTCAGTGTTCAATGTCATTGTAACTTCATGGTGAAGTTATGTAGACTTCCAGCGTAGCCTCATAATCCCCATATCTTACCTACGATCATAACTTCTGAAGTCACGCACACTGTCAACCTATCATTTGTGTATCTTCATGGCCTTCAACTCGAAAGTGTAAACATAAAGTTATCAAAGTCTCACACGCTGTCAACTTGACCATTACGTATCTTTGTAACTTTCAACATCGACCATGTTAACATTTTTCTTGTTGAATCAGGGTATAGCTTATCAAGATTGACTCTCAGACTCCCAATTATATATTCATACATGGAAAAAGCTAATTAACAAGGATGTAATCCTTCTACACTTAAGGCTCCACATACATAGGCAGATGTGTGTGCTAAAAATGTGTCACACTTCTATGAATCATTATATCCAAGATTGCTCAAGAATGAGGTCTCAAATGGTGCCTCATAGCTCTCTATTCATGGAGTGCAAGGGTTTGTAATGGAGGCCCTCAGATTGACCTAGTTTGTGCCCATGCAAGTACACCATAAAATGAGAGATTCAAAGATGAAAAGAAATAATTCTAATCTCCATGATCATCAAGTATGCATGCAAATGAAATTTACTCAATATGATAACAATGCAAGAAAGGAAATTAATCTATATGATAACAATGCATGATTATTCTATGAAAGGAAATACAAATGCAACATTAATCTATGAAAGGAAATATGAATCTAATCTAACATGCAAGTGCAAAATTAATCTAAACAAATTGCCATGGGGCATGAAAGAAGAAGAAAAGAAGAGAGAAGTTGCAATATCCAAGCTAAAGTGCTCAAAATCTCCTCCAAAATTGCTCTCCAAACCTGCAACACAATAATAGCATAAAATCTTGACTCTCAAATGAGAAGGATAGGTTTCTTTATAAAGAGAAATGGATGGTAGAGATTAAGAGGAAAGCTCAAAGGCTATGATTAAGAGGCAAAAAGCCCACCACTTAGGAAGATGTGTAAAAAAATGAACTTTATTTATTTTTTATTTAATTTATTTCCCTATTCAACACAAAGAGGGATTTAAGTGGGGGTTTTCTTTAATTAAAAGAGGGATTTTATTTTAATTAAATGAGATACTATTATTTAATTAAGAGAGATTTTAATTAAATAAGATAAGATTATTTAATTAAAAAATAATTTTAATTAAATAAGATTATTTTATTTAATAAAAAGGAATTGTTTTCTTTTAATTAAATAAGATAATTGATGAAATGATCAAACCTTAGGAAATATTGAAATAATCAAATTAATTACGATTTGATCAAGGAAATTGATTTGAATTGAAAATGTTGCAAAGCATTTATTTAGAAATTTGATAAATTGATAAATTGATAAATGGGGGCCCATAGTCTAGGCGACCATTTTAGGATGCATACATTTACCCATCTTTTACTAATGTGTGATCTTTATGGGAACACATGTAGTCAAAGAATCGAGTTGAAGTGTGAGATTGATTTGAGATCACAAAACAACCCAGACATGTGATCTTTATGGGAACACATAAAGACAAAGATAAGCTGATTAAAAAAGACAAGGTCAACACCCCTGTAAATAGGTAATTGACATGTCCAAGATAAGAATCTTAGGCAAGGTTGACCCAAGCGGAGAACTTGATAGGATTGATAAAGATTAATCAAGGATTGAAGTTTGATAGGTACTACCCCTCGTGATTGAAATCGAAATGAGATAGAGGAGAAATAACAAATTGAACTAAAGATAAGGTTCTTGATGTAAGATGAAAGATATAAGGATTACAGAACCAAGGTAGATCATCAAGCACAAAAGATTAGGCCCCAAGGTTGAATTAGAAGAAAATAAGTGGGGTGAAAGTGAATGGAAGATAGAAGTTTGGAAGAGGTGGAAAGAAATGGAGAGAAGAAATAGAATTTGTCATAAGAAATAGAATGCCCCAAAATAAATCAACTGTTTAAGATAGAAAATTTTGATTGAGATCATGAAAGAAGATAAGGAAATGAAGATCAAACATGACCACAGTTGATTAAAAGTCTAGACGTAAGATAAAGGAAAATGCTCACAAACTCATAATGTAGCCTAAAAATTCAAACTAATATGAGGTCTAACAATGCAAGCTACATGAAAATGGAAAGGTGTACTTGCAATAGACAAACTATAACATAGGACTTTATGTTCATCATTCATTAGAGAATGTTAAGGAACTTATTTTCATCATTGGGCCATTATTAACAGACATCGAAAAATCACACAATCATCACTAGTCACAAGAATAACTATGAAGATATGAATGTGATTGATATCAGATTGGAATGTGAAAAAATTCTAACATAAGAATCAAACACATAAAGGTCAAGATGACTGTGATGTTGGCATACCCAATTTAATATAGAAAAACCACGCTCGCATCAAGGCATAGAGGCCAGGATTACCAACAAAATGGTTGAGCAAAAACAGTGAAGCATAAAGTAGGAAATAAATAAAAACATGTTCCATGCCCCAAGTCCTCTAGCTATGCATTCCAGAGAGACTTATTAGACAAAGACACTCAACGAAAATCAATAACAGTCAACACACAAAGAAAAGATCATGATATAGCTCAAGCATTAAGTGTTGCATTTAAAAATTTAAGTGTGTTAACTAATACTGAGTTCCAACGATAAGGATTGAATGCTTGCAAGCAGGTAAGATCACATGACAAAATTGGGTAAGACCAAACTGATAAGTGTTGAAAAAAACTCGATGTAAGGGGTTGTATTGGAAAATACAGTTGGGGTGGTCTTGAAAAACACTATTTGTGAGATTTCCTAAAGACTAATGCATCCAAGAGACCAAAGATAACACAATTATGCCCCCTAGACAAAGACAAAGACCAATTCAAAACCAAGGCAACAAGGACAAGCGATGATGGAGAAAGGCTAAGGATCGCAGACACATGCTAAGAAACAGGGATGCAAAGGCCTCAAGTAGCACTCATTTCCAAGTTTTCACCACTTTGATTTTATTACAATTTTTTCTCTTTCATTTTTTTCATTTTTTTCTTCTTTTTTTCAAGACTTTTTATAAATTTTTTTTGAATTTTTTCTACCGAGGTGCCTGTTTCTAGGTTTTCACCAAGGCACTTTTTCTTTTTTTTTTTTGAATTTTTGAATTTTTTTAAATTTTTTGAATTTTTGGAATATATAATTTTTTTGAGATACATCAAAGTGCCTATTGCTTGATTTTCACTAACATGATCATTTTTTTAGGACATTTTCCAATTTTTAGAATTTTTGACAATATATCATTTTTTGGATTTTTTTAGGATCAATAATTATGTACAAAGGATGTCCCAAGATAGAATGGGCATCAAACTCCCAAGCAAGATCACATTGCCCAGTCCCAATGTTTTAGCAAGGTGGAGGACAAGAGGTATTAGCAAGCTGGTGGAAGAGATGGAAGATAGGAGAATGCAAGAGAATAAAGGGAAGAAATCTTCAAAGGCAAAATCCTCAAGAGTACCCAAGCTAGGGAAAAAGAAACATCATGTAAAGCACATTTGAACAAGCAATGAAAAGCCAGCATAGGATAAGTCACAAAAGTGAAATGCAGGAGCAGGAAAGGATGCAGCCCAAAGGAGTAGACATGTCAAGAGGCTTAGATCAAGACCAAAGGGGAAAAGGATAGCACTAGGTGAAAATGAATGGAGGAAGATAGACATGAAGGCTAAACATGAAAGGAATGAAAGCAAGATCATCGTAAGATAGCTCACAAGATAGCCGAAATGTTCATGTATAGATCAACATTGTCAAGATCAAAGAGAGAATACATAATAGATGAAAGATGTAGAAAAACTATGCATGATGCCTGACTGTCAGGTTTTTATCACGGTACCTATCCAAGGTGACACAAAGCAGTGATTTTCACCATAGGACAAAATTATTTCTCTTTAATTTTTTTTATTTTTTTATTTTTTATTTTATTATATATATATATATATATATATATATATATATATATTTAAAAAATGTGTGCTAAAAATGTGTCACACTTCTATAAATCATTATATCCAAGATTGCTCAAGAATGAGGTCTCAAATGGTGACTCATAACTCTCTATTCATGGACTGGAAGGGTTTGTAATGTAGGCCCTAAGATTGACCTAGTTTGTGCCCATGCAAGTACACCATAAAATGAGAGATTCAAAGAGAAAAATTAAGAATGCTAATCTCCATGATGATCAAGTATGCATGCAAATGAAATTTATTCTATATGATAACAATGCAAGAAAGGAAATTAATCTATATGATAACAATGCATGATTATTCTATGAAAGGAAATACAAATGCAAGATTAATCTATAAAAGGAAACATGAATCTAATCTAACATGCAAGTGCAAAATTAATCCAAACGGAATGCTATGGGGCATGAAAAAAGAAGACAAGAAGAGAGAAGTTACAATATCCAAGCTCAAGTGCTCAAAATCTCCTCCAAAATTGCTCTCCAAACCTGCAGCATAACAATAGCATAAAATCTTGACTCTCAAATGAGAAGGAGAGGTTTCCTTATAAAGAGAAATGGATGGTAGAGATTAAGAGGCAAAATCAAAGGCTATGATTAAGAGGCAAAAATCCCACCACTTAGTAAGATGTGTAGAAAAAGGAACTTTATTTATTTTTTATTAATTTATTTCATTTTTCAACCCAAAGAGGGATTTAAGTGGGGGTTTTACTTAATTAAGAGGGATTTTATTTTAATTAAATAAGATTATTTAATTTAATTAAAAGGGATATTTTAATTAAATGAGATAATATTAAATTTAATTAAGAGAGATTTTAATTAAATAAGATAAGATTATTTAATTAAAAAAGAATTTTAGTTAAATAAGATTATTTTATTGAGTAAAAAGGAATTGTTTTCTTTTAATTAAATAAGATAATTGATGAAATGATCAAACCTTAGGAAATATTGAAATAATTGAATTAATTACGATTTGATCAAGGAAATTGATTTGAATTGAAAATGTTGCAAATCATTGATTCAGGAATTTGATAAATTGATAAATGTGGGCCCATAGTCTAGGCAATCATTTTAGGGTGCATACAAGGTGCACCTTATACAAGTTACTGCCTAATAGTAAACTTATTAATGGATTGGTGTTTACACTGATTCTTCAATTATCCTTTAATGCATCAACTGATGGAACACATTACAGATGGCTGTAATCAACTTGATACATGACTTAACAAGCCAAAATATAATCATGATAATGGAAGACGATAGTGAAACAAGGATTTTCATCCTTCTTTTTAAATTTCTTGGACTTAGGAGGGCTAACCTTATGATTCATTCTTCAAGGAATCAATGAAATGAATTGTAACTTTTGAATACAATCAAACATGAATATTCTCAGTAACAAAAATGGAAAGATTAATTTGATTTATGATTGATGATGAGAAATATTTATCAAAACTTTGACCAGTGTCTAATCTTGGGAAAGGAATCCAATGAGATGTAAATCCATAGAAAATTAATTAATAAGAACACAAATAAAATCCCAGACATAGTGCCTTACAAACTATCTTCTCATTCTCACATCCATGTATCAAATTTTCATACTAATACCTAGCCCTCTAGAATTACTCACAAGACTGACTCCCTCCTTAAAGGTAACTCACAAGTAATTGCACAGTTACTTTATAACCATTATGTTTAATATTTCTTACAAACTAAACATAGAAGAGCATGAACAAAAGTACAAAAGGACACCATAGATCTGAAATAGGAGATTCCATTGTATTTAATTAATATGCTTCTGCTTCAATACATTCAGACAGACCAAAGCTTGAAAAAATAAACAAAATATCAAGTCTTCTTTGTAGTCGTAAATTCACCATCCTCTAAAAGTCTTTTAAATTTCAATATATAGTTTGCCTTAGTCATCTTGGAATCCTTAAAAATAAAGGATACAAGAAGCATTAGATGACTAAGATAAAAGAAAAAACCTACGACTCATATATATGACAAGATAACAGGTGGAATGCTAATTAATTTTGTTACAATATATTCAAACTAGTTTGTCCTCTTACCACCTAGGTACTTTTAACTGCTTTGAGTTTGTTCGGTAGCCACCATCTGGAATTTGTTATCCTTGATCTTGTTGCTATAGGATCTTTATATTTTTTGGTTATCTTTTACATATTGCCACCTTATCCTTGATCAACTATATTATATTTGTCCTTCTAGGAGGTATACACCTCATCACTTGACAAAGAGAAACCAATGACTTCATCTTTTTTGTTGTTAATCTTATTCCAACTAACACTTGCCTTCTCAATTTACTCTCTCCATAATTCAAAAAATTACCTAACATTTCCAAAAATTTCCATAGTTTGGACAAACAAAAGTGTGCTTTCCAAAGTAATAATATTGTTCATCCTGGTTCCCAACACCTCATTTATTTGCCTTAGCCATAATGCTCCACTCTTTATCTCACCACTCTTCTTAAAAATATTAGGAAACATCTCATATCGATCCTTTGAATATTCTTTCCTCAAAGTCTCTACCTTCCTAATGATGATGCTTCTCTTTATGTCCATGTCCATTTTAGTAATTTGAAGCATTTATAAGTGGTGGCCAATATAATATCAATATTGTTTTCTTCCTTGGACGTGTAATAGAAAAATTTCAATTCAGCCTTCTTTCCTTTCCATCTATTAATGGTCAAGTCCCACTTATCCTTATTTGTATCATACTCATTTATTATGCTAATAAATTTCTTTCCTTGCAAATAATTGGCAGCAGGACTTAACTCCTTAGTACACTGCATGAGAGTGGAATGTATTTTATCAACATACCTTTTTCGTACCCATGCCTCTGATTCTTCAAATGCTATAGACTCTTCAACCCATTTCTTCCTTGATTCTTCTAACTTGGTCCTTTCAGCAATTAATATTTCTATTTCTAATTCCAAGTCTCCTTGTGTAATGGGACTTTATGGCATGGGAGAAGGGGCATAAGTTATAATTGGACTTGATGATGAGGGCTGGTGATGATCTTGTGTAATCATTCTTTGAGAAACAAACTGAGCTATTTGTTTATCTTCAAGGATAACAATATTTTTATCCTTCTCAATAGACTTTATCACCTCATAATTATAGGCCTTCATGACTATCTCATATTTTTCCCTCACACTTTTGATTTCTTCTTCCTGTTTCTCATCTACTTTCATTCCCAATTTTGTTGATTCCAGAGTAAGGCTAGCTACTTCTACCCATAAGGTGTTTGTTTCTCTTCTTACCATGAGGCTACCTGCATGTTTGGCATGATCCTCTCCACCATTTCTCTTATTGTATTTCTTCTTTATAGACCACATCAGCAATGATGCATGTTCTTTACTAAATTTAACACCAGTAGACACTCCACTAGAGTTTGCATTGGTTTGGTCTCTTTTCTAACATCATCAAAGACAATAGCATCAGCAAGATCCCACTGTGGTAGAATGAGACCTCCTTCTTTCTTTACTAATTCTCTGCCTTCTTCAGGAGTGATTTTTTCAAACATAGCTACCATCTCCTCCTTTATTTCCTTTTCAATGTCATATTTATCTCAATCAGGTTGATCATTTTACAACTTCTGACATTTCTCTCTGAATTCATTAATGTGAATTCTCCAAAGGAATTGAACAAAATCCCTTGCCTTAACAAATTGATCATCTAACAATAATTCATCACTATCTTTCTTAGATATAGGATTCAACTCCTTCCTAGCAAAATCAGCTATTTTTAAGTCCATTTCAGCATGTTTGGGGTTCCTCTGACACTCCTTCTTGCAATTACTAAGCTGTAACAAATATATGTTATGTATTTCCCATTTGCACTAATTTCTCAACAATGACCTGTTCATCCATATGCTGGGGAGAATTGGAATGGGAATAAATATTATCTTGTTTTTGATCTTTTCCTTCCACCCTTTCCCTTTTTAGAGATGGAAATGATTGGATATTGTAGTCTAATGGCCTTTTCCATTTTGGATCAAAGGTCTTTTCAACTCTTGGCAGGATTGTGCTATATGCTCTATGTTGGTATACCACATATTTCCCTGGTGGAACAACCCTTCCCTGTGTAGCTCTGCTCAAAATAGTCTTGGCCTTTTCTAGCTCTATTTCCATTACCTTTTTCTTCTTCTGGTCTAAGGCTTATATAATGTCTTCAAACATACTCATCAAGGATTCTACCTTCCTTGCCCAGGGCATAATTTCTTTGAAGGGATCATATTCTTTATTAAAATGGTGGAAAAACTCTAATGATTTCTTATATACTAACCACTTTTCCTTCTTTATCTCTTTCTCCATCAAATCAAATTCATTTCTAATTATATCCTCATGAAAATTAAATCAATGAACTAGAGCTAAACACTTAGTTATTTTTTCTGAACATCTCACTAATGAATCCCTCATTATCAGCACATCTTATCACTGATGTTGTCAACTAAAAAGGCTCCAAGTATTTGTGAAATTGGGTCTATCCTCCCACTAGTACATTTGACCCTAAATTTTGACCTAAATTTCCCACCATGCATTACATTTGTTTGCTTGGTCATAAAATGGAAGGAAAATTTTAATTTTTTTTAATTCATTCCCGTGTTGGTCAAAATTATGACAACCAAGACATTTTGTCATAATTGAAACAAACACGATCAATATAAATTTAAAAAAAAGGTTTCATTTGAATTCATTGTGATTATGCAGTGAAGAAGAGTTGAAGGAGGGTACGAATAAAAGGCACATAGTACATATGCGTTGAAGTGATTGAACCAACACCATCTATGCGTGATCAAATGGAAGGCAGATTTGTTTCAGACTTACACAAAATTTGGTTGGTATCGATGAAAATTTTATAGACTTACATGTGTTCTCATTCTATTTGTATTGTGTTTATCCAGTATTAAACTATTTGTCAATTTGAAACAATATGGGTTATAAAGTGTTGTTAGTTTTCAATTCGATTAACCCAATTAGGGTTTCTTTGTTTCATATGAGATGAATAAATTGCATATGGATTTTGCGTGACAAACCTAGCAAATGAATCATGAAAAACCTAGCATCTGTAGAGCTTTTGATTTGGATTTTGACTCACCTATTATTTGGTTGCAATGAATGTCAATCTTGGATACTATGAGGCACTCAGTCAAACATTTCACTGCATTACCCATTGACCATTTGACCATTTGTTAGTAGGGAGGAGGAATAGAAAATAAATTAACCATTGGAACTTCAAACCAACTTGTTGTTTGTACACAGAACTACCACCAACAGTCAACAAAAGGACTGAGAAACTACACAAATAATATAATCTTTGCATAGAATGAGCAACAACTAAGAACACCATCAAATGACTAAATTTCCTATCAATATTGCACTTTGGGTTTTTTACCAGTAGCTTCTTTCCCCGTTGACATAGATTTTGGATCATTGAATGCCTTATGTTTCACCCTTTCTTCACACACCAATGTGGTATTAACCAATAACAACTCATTCATGTATTTATGTTAAGTAGGTAGAGGATTTCACAAGCAGTTTTTAATTATCTTTTTTTTCGGTAAGATTTAACCCATGTGGATTTTAGTCATCTCCCATGGAAATCCTTCTTTAGTCAAAGAAATGAAAGGATGGATGACCTCCCAAGGACTCCCAATTCTTTTCCCTTATGAGAATCACCTAGATATGATGAGTGTTGAGTGTACCATTCATGCTCATGAGATATGGGTTTTGGTGAGCCCCTACTCTTGAAATATAGGCCAATGAATTTGATTTAAAAACTATGCAGTTAGTTCCTAATAAAACATTACATAATTTCATGCTGCGAAAACACCACCTACTTGATAGATCTAATTGATGTTAATGTATATTATTTGTGGATTCTGGAAGTTCCTCAAATAGGTAGAATTTCATCACTGGCTAGCTGATTTTTCAGATAGCTTGATTCAGTTTTTTCAATGTATATATAGAAATCTATCAGGTTAGAATGCTCGGAACTCAACTTCAAATTGTGAGTTTGATGTATGTATTTCCTATGTAGCTTTTTGCGTTTATAAAAACAATAATGTTGTGGCAATATATCAATAAGCTATTACCATAGTCTTTGAAGGGGGGTGGATTTGTTCACCAGTCAAAGTGTAATAAATTGAGGTTGGGATATGTTTTGTAACTTTCTGAAGGGTGTCTGAAAACCTAGTTTGTTCACCAAGTTTTTTGGAAGACTTTGGAGATAGAGATTGAATATCGGATTGAGAGGGCTACTAGGAGCAGGCCTACAACAACAGTTTGATCTTGGGAGTCAAAACAAAGACAAAGATTATGGCTCATGTCTGAAACCTGATTTCCTTACTTGCTTGACCACATACTACACTAACTTGGTCCCTAGGTGCCTTGGGTACACAACTAAGGCCTTGTTCTTATTTTCCAATGGAATCCCCATAACAGAAGAATATCCCTGATGACATGATGATTTCAAATCCCAAATACCAAACTTGTAAGATTTCTCTACCTCCTTGTCCCTGTAAGCAATGGATGAAGGAATAGGACCACTGTCATAAATCAAAATAATAGACTTGTTGTTATGTCTTATCATGTTATGCTCAAAAACACCCTCTTCCATAACTTCATGTGCCCTTGCAAGTGTAGCTCCAATTGGTAGCATAGGTGCTTTGATTTCATGTAAATGGAAAGGTATGATACTATTGTACTTAACCAAAAATTTAGGACTAATTGTACACTTCCTTTTGTTTCCTTGGTAATCCTTAATAGCTGATGTTTTTTCACTCCCATCCAACTTCAGGGTGTAATATAAGTGTAATAGCTCCAATATTCTCCAAGTCTTAGAATGAATGTTAAACATTGCAATGCTCATGATTGCCTTAGCAGTAACAAGAAAAAACATTCAAGAAGTCTAAAACTATTAACTCTCATTGCCTAGATGAAGAAGAACTTGTCAAATCTCCTGTAAAAGGGTGAACCATGAAATGATATGACTGGTCTGCAACCAATAAACAAGCTCACAACTAAACATATGGGCCTTTCCATGCCATAGAACACTTTTAGATCTACCAATCAGATCAATGCTCTAATCCTTATTGAGAATCTCATCCCAATCCACCTGCACATGAAACAATAGGGACACATGGTGGGTGGTAAGAAGATGAGCAGTGCATGTAAGTCTAAAAATTTCATCTTTATATCT
>MU225344.1:1242929-1256344 GCA_018584345.1 Thuja plicata
GGTTTCACCGTAGTCAATTCCTTCCTCCTGTGCATAACCCTTGCATACCAGTCTAGCTTTGTTTCTTGTCACTTCTCCATGTTCATTTAGTTTGTTCCTGAATACCCACTTTGTGCCAATTACATTTCTATCCTTTGGCCTAGGTACAAGTGTCCAAGTTTTGTTCTTCTCAATCTGTTCAATTTTCTCATTCATTGCTTGTATCCAATCTTCATTTTCTAAAGCATCTTTCACTATTTTGGGCTCAAATTCACATAATAGACATGTGTTATTTTTCAACTTACTTCGTGTCATAATAGCAGAATCCTTTGACCCAATGATTTGATCAGAATTATGATTCCTTCTCACATATTTTTCTAGGGTAGGCTCAGTCCTTGCTTTAGGTTCATCATATGTATTTTGTTCTGGTTGATTCTGTGACTTGGCATCTCCATTAGATAGCTCGGAATTCACTTGCAGTTTCTTGACAACTCCACTCCGTGACTTGGCAGGTGCATGCTGTTGTTCAGAAGTAGTCTTAGGTAGTGAATTAGAATCTTGCTCTTCCAGATATACGAGTGATCTATAGCTTTCAGGTTCTTGTGTACTTTTAGCTTCATTTCTTTCTGTAAACTCATTAATTCTTATATTTGCACTTTCAACAATTTTGTTAGTATTAGAATTTAGACATTTGTATGCTTTCCTTTTGGTTAAATAACCAAGGAATATACCTTCTTCACCTTTAGCATCTAGTTTTCCATTTCTGTTGTCTTTCAGTATAAAACATTTGCTTCCAAAGACTTTAAAATACTTTACACTAGGTGCATAACCATACCAAATTTCATAAGGTGTAGCATTTGTACCTTTCTTGACTTGAACTCTATTCAATGTATAGACTGTAGTACTTACAGCTTCTTTCCAATACTTCTGTGCAACATTTTTCTCCATCATTAGTGTTCTTTCACATTCCATAATAGATATGTTCCTTTGTTCAGCAATACCATTTTGTGGAGGATTCCTAGGTGCAGACATCTATCTCTTTATGCCTCAGTCATTACAAAACCTGTTAAACTCATTAGAAATAAACTCTCCACCTATGTCAGATCTTTAGCATTTCAAACTTTTGCATGTTTCCTTTTCAACTTTAGCTAAGTACCATTTAATTAACTAGAATGCATCATATTTTTCTTTGAGAAACATTACAGTCATCATCCTTGAATAATCATCAACAAATAGAATAAAGTATCTAGCACCATAGTAGCTTCTTTCTCCAATGGGACCATAGAGATCAGTATGGACCAATTCCAAAATTTCCTCTAATACATATGTTTTACTCTTGAAACTAGACTTAGTCATCTTTCCAAGTTGACATTGTTTACACATAGCATTCTCAGGTTTCTTTAACTTAGGTAGCCCTCTAACCTTTTTAAGTTTACTTATGCTTACCAAGTTATCAAAGTTCACATGACACAACCTCTTATGCCATAATCAAACATCATTGTACTATGCAAACAAACATGTTTCTTTAGATAAATCCAGATAAAATAAGTTACCTTTAGTCTGATCCCCACTTCCAACTAATTCTCCAGTAGAATCATAGATCTTAGCTTTTCTGTGATGGAATTCAACTTTGTAACCATAATTGTTCAACTGTGCAACACTCAACAAATTGTATTTTAGATCATCAACCCAATACACATCATCACATCTAATTTTGTCAGTTAGATTAATCAATTCATTACCTTTGATAAGACATGGTGAATCATTACCAAATTTTACATATCCTCCTTTACATTGGTTTAAGGTTTCAAACTTATCTTTGTCACCAATCATATGATGGGAACAACCACTATTTTCTCATCACCATCAGAATCTTCTTTCATTGCAACATAACAACTTCTATATCACTGTCATTAGAATTATCAGTGTCATTTTCAGAAGTTTGTTCAACAATATAACATGATTTCTTACCTTTGTCTTTGTAGTCCTTATATTTCCTAAAGTCTTGGTCATCCTTTCTATCTTTGTATTCCTTGTATTTTTTGTCCCTTCTTTCATCTTTTTCATTTTTGTTAGGACATCTAGCAGCTATATGACCAACTTTATTGCATGAAAAACAAATAATAGGAAGTTTACCTCTATATTTTCCTTTTCCTCTGGATAGTCTTTTTGCCATGAGTGCTTCAAGTTCTTCAAGATCATCATCAAAAGTGTCACTATCAGTGTCCACATGTTTCTTTCCTTTCTTAGATTTATTGAGAACTAGCTGTGATCTAAAAGCAGAATCAATCCCTTGTGGATTATAGTTATCATAATTTGACATTTCAAATGTAGTAAGTCTGCCTATCAGATTTTCCAGATTTATATTATTGTTAGGAGTACATCTCAATTCTTGAATTGTAGAAACTCTAATAGCATATACAGGAAGTAAATTTCTTAGTACCTTTCTCATAATGGTGTTCTCATCAATATTTCTATTAGCCCCTCTAATCGCATTTACAACTTCTTTTATTCTACCATAGTACTGAATAACATTTTCACCTTCTTGCATTTTCATCTCATCAAACTTACCTCTTAGACTTTCTGATTTACCTCTTAGCACATTTGTGTCTCCACCATAGACAGTTGCAAGTTTTTCCCACATCTCTTTTGCATTTATGCAGTTCTTTACATCATCAAACTCTAAGTAACTTAATGAGGAGGCGATCTCCAACATTGCTTGATTGTGTTCATGCTTTTCTTTGAGTTTTAAAACTGAGAGAGGAGCAGTAGGTGGTACATAGGCATGTTCAATAAGTCGCTTAGTATCATCTCCAATACCAACCAAATTTAGTTTCATCAAGCTCTACCATGCAGGGAAGTTATCTTTGTTTAGCTTGGGAACCTCTTTCTTATACATCTTGATCTTTTCGCTCCAAGTACCTTCGAACTATTTTTGGGAGACCAATGCTCTAATACCAATTGTTAGAATGAATTTAGAATAAATGTGAGGGGAGGGGAGAATCAGTTATCCTTAGGTCTAGATGTAGTAAATAAAAATTTTCTGTAGTTCAGATCTACTCAATAGCAGTAGCATAAATCAACAACTTTAATCATGCAGTTTACTGTCAATTGAAATTAGCTTGTAGTAACATAACAATAAAGAAAACCATAAGCATTGACACAAGTTGAAACAAGTATTTAACATGGAAACCCAATATGGGAAAAACCACCAGTAACATGGTACCAATATTTCACTCTTCTGAAGTGATGCCCTGTGAGGAGCCAACCCTATTAAAGGTTACAATAACACACTGTTAGGTGTGACCTGGCTAAAGGATTTAATCACCCTGTCAGGAGTGGCCTTGTTAGAGGACTTAGAACATTCCAATCTAAATTTCACCTTGTTAGAGGATTTATATAAATGACTGTTAATTCAACCTTGTTAAAGGATTTAACTAATACAATGGTAAGAAAGTAATCAGCAATTTGTGATCTGATACATACAAATTAATTTGCAATTTAGGTCCAATTACATCTCTGATGTTAACTAACTGAGTAGCCTGCATTGTCATTTCAACCTTCTAATCTACTTGGAAATCCATCAAGCAATCACACATGCAACACTCTGCCTCTGTCTTTGCCTTTTCTGCTAGATCATGCTAAACTATAAATCAACTATGCAAACCTTTTGCATACACATACATTCATTCAAACTTTCACACACAATGAATAACCCCTGAGGTTATCATATACCTCTCTGTCTAGGTCAGATAAATATTTTTTCGCCGAAACAAGATCGTAGATCTTAGGTTAGGTCAGATCCAACAGATCATTCCATCTTTGCATAACATTTACTTCTCCAAAGTAGTCTCTAATTAAATCTTTAAACCATGCATTGATTATGGTTACCCATACATTAAATGACGTCAATCAATCTTTAATTAACATTACATATCCCAATAAAATCAACTAAGTCAGCCAGAGATCTTAAATCTCATCAATAATCAAACTTTTGTAAGTCGGCCTTCATTACTATTTTCACTCAGCAATTTCAATGGTGCTCGGCATTGAGAAAATTTTTCTCGTCACAAAAAACTTTACTTGGCAGAAGAAACTTTTCTCGTCATAAGCAACTTTACTCAGTACAAACCAAACTTGCTCGGCATAGAATAGCCAAAAAAACTATCTTTGAAAGATAAATAACTAATTACTTTTCCAGAGTGCCAACTGATCAGATACCCTCTGAATTGCCTTAACTCAACCATTCACTTGGTCTTCTTGTTAAATCTTCTTTATCAACAATAGATATGGTACTCAAAAAGATAGCAATAGTCTCACCAATTAAGGTTTGACATCAATGACAAAATAACAATTGCTTGCAATGTCACTTTCCAACAGTCTCCTCATCTTCTCCCAGAACATGACACAGCACGCTATACATCCCTATAGCCTTGCCATTAAAATAATCTAATTTGAAGGAATCTGGTGTGTTAGGGCCTACTACAATTAAACTCCCTATCTTATTGAAATACTCTTTCAGAGGCTCAGTTTTGAAGTACTCCCTTTGATCCTTGTACACTTCTTTTAAATACTCAAAGTCAATGTCATCCATCTAAATAGAAAGGTCACTCAACTTGAAAATTTTTCTTATCTCATCAGCTGTGATACTCATTAATATGTTCCCATATGTATCTCTCAAAACCATAGACACCTTATCATAAGCTTTGGCAATTGTGATCAACAAATCTGTGTCCATAAATACTCTAGGAACTGTCAATTTTCGTACATCCAAATCCCATATGTTATAGTCTGGGATAGGAGCATTCCTTTGGCTAAAAGCAATTCTGAACATACTAAGACCATTTATACTAACCTTGGCATCATGATTCCATCTTCCCATATCATATAAACCCTCCCCGAATCTAAAATGAGGACTTTACATGCACCATCTATTTGAGTTTAGTAGATTCATTGGTGCATCCATTCAACTGTTGTAAAAGATCATCACGCACATTCATGTCCTTGCAATCAATTTTACTAGTGAACTCAATTCTAGGGTCCATTTCTGAATTTAGGGTTTCTTATAGTAATAGTATCATACTTTATCAAAAATTTGTTTATTATTAAGAACTTGAAACCCTACTGCATGTATGAATTTTACTGTTTCAAAAGTATGACAACACAAAACTTACCTATTCTGCAATTTGTAATATAGAGTGCAAGATTACTGCAAATTTTAGTTTTGCTTCAATCACTTCAATGGTTATGGTAACTTCAAACTCAATTAATGAATTATATGCTCAATTAAATGAATCTCTCACACTAAATTTTATGTGAGGTTTCTGCACACTCTTTAATCAATTCATATTGTTTGAACATTCACAACTCAACCATTCTTAAAAATTTAAATCTGAATAGTAGATCTCAATAGCATCCCATCTATCATGTGGCTCTCATCACTTTACAAAAACCAATATTCATCTTGGACACATGTAAGCACAACTTGATCACTTAAGAATTAGATCTTGTGCATCTCCACCATAAGTCTTTAAGTTAGCTGTCTGATTTTATCTAACTTGACCACCAGTTACTTTACCCTAGACTTTACTAACTATGGACATAAATTTATTAGAGAAGGCACGTGTCAACACCACTTAATGGCTTATGCACTAGATCTTCCTCATCTTTACCTTAAGTCATTAAGTGAGCCATTGGATCCTTTTCAAATTGCATCCTCTTTATTTTATCATTGCATTGTACTGGGGCCACTGACTGCCATGCGCAACATGACTTAATCACTTATACTATAGATCTCGATCAATTTATCACCCAGTGTTTAAGTCAACCATCAGAACAACCTTTACATGTTCAGCCTTTAACTCCTTTCTTACAACCTCAGTCAAACCCACAGGGATACGCATCACTCAGACTTGATTGCTTATGTGCTAGATCTTCCTCATCTTTACCTTAAGTCATTTAGTTAGTCGTTGGATATTTCTCAAATTGTAAGAAATTTAATCTCTGGTCACCTTAATGTTAGTGGAATCAATGTCATCTCCATGACACACGATGTCATGACTTAATGGCTTAGAAGATAGATCTTGCGCTTCTTTACCATAAGTCATTAAGTGAGCTGTTAGATTCATTTGCACTTTAATATTTGTCAAAATTTATGCAACAGGGCCCACATTACCACATGAACATGTGTCATTTAGACTTAGTGACTTATGAGATAGATCTTGATCATTTTGAGACCAAGTCATTAAGTGGACCGTTGGATCAAACAGAAACTGCATGATGTTTTATTGAAGCTTCATATTATGTTGGACCTGCCATAAACACATGTCTATTGGAATAGTCACAAGGATAACTAAGAGGGGGGGGGGGTGAATCAGTTATTATCCAATTTAATTATTTTCTCTTTCCTTAATGTAATTTGATATAAAGTTAATACACATTCATATAACACAATAGAGTGCTCAATAATTTGATTATGGGGAAACCAAATAGGGAAAAACTCTGGTGGGAATTAGCACCCACAAATAACTGTACTAGTTTATAATGATCCCTGTTAGAAGATCTTACAACCTTGTTAGGAGTTGATCTTTAAAATGCAAGAATTATAGAGACCTGGTTAAAGGTTGGACCTAGTTAGGAGTTTTTTATAGATAACCTTGTTAAGGGTGAGGACTCACTATCCAATAGCTCACTACTAAGATGGTGAAGGCTACAACCTTTAGTATAACATATATACACTATATCTGGTAAATGAACTATTTGAGTAGACCTGTTGTCTTGATCAGTTCCAATGAATTGCAATCAACTTCTATTCCTTCACATAGATCTTCAACTTATTCTCTTTGACTTTCTTCTCTTCTCTGTCTTTTCTTTTTTACATCATTTTTTGACACTTAGTGAACATAACTAAACTTCTATAAGTATCTTCACCAAGGATAAGGTCATGAAGGTATCTAGAAACACTTCATCAACTTCCTTGTCAGCTTAATCAAGCACATAATACAAATTAGGACTGTGCAACTCAAACTGAATAGACGTGACTCTTCAAAAAGTTGACTTCACTAGATTAACTCTAACATTATGATTTTGTTGACACACATTTGGCACCTTTAGATAATTATCTTTAACTCGTATCTAAACATGAATATAAACACACATATCCTGAAGATAGGCGCAACTCAAGAGATACTATATTTATGTCGGCTCTTAATAGATAAGCTCTAGAAATTGTAACTGCCATAACTAACTAATCATAACTCAACTGAAACTGTATATCTGACTTGACGTGAATGCACATAGCCACTAGAACATGTATACACCATCAAAGTAAACATGCATAGCTCTAAAGAATTTGTACAGATAATTACATATAGGACACTTGTTGTATATTATATGTTGTCATTAGTGGCAAACATACAATCAATTATTTGCACATAAGAAAATCTCCAACAATCTCCCCCTTTGAAATTGATGACAACATATGATATCATCAACTCAAAGTGTCTTCCTTCTTTTATAATCTTCTCAATATCCTCATCAAAGGTTCCTCTTCACTACTGCTTCTTTGTATAATCCCCCAGAGTATATGTTTCCCCTTACTAATACTCCCCCTTTAACATCAATGAAAAAGGGTGTTAAACACCATAAGGCATAGGTACTACTCCAGAAGTAGAGTAGTCAACCATTCATTAGTAACCAAGGACTAATTTTCTTACTGCAAGTTCTAATCAGACTCAGGAAAGGGAATTACTCCCAACTTCTCCTTGAGATACTCAAAAGTATCTTTTGATAGAGGCTTTGTAAAAATATGTGCTAGTTGTTCTTTAGTGCTTACATAATTCAGCTTTACTTCTCTGTCTGCAACTTTTTCTCTTAGGAAGTGGTATTTGATCTCAATGTGTTTTTTCTTTGCATGCATCATAGGTTTCTTTGACATATTGATATTACTAGTGTTGTCAAAGTGAATAATAATAGGATAATCAATCTGAATACCAAAGTCCTTAATCATCTATTTGATCCAAACCATTGTTGAACAATTCACTGTTGCTACAACATACTCAACTTCTATTGTTGACTGAGAGATACAATTCTTCTTTTTACTTGTCCAAGTGACCAACCTGTCTCCAAGAAATACTACTCCTCCTGATGTGCTCTTTGTCATCAACACAACCTGTCCAATATGCATTTGTATATACATGAAGTTGTATGTTCTCTGAGTTAGGATACCATAAACCATAGTCTATAGTTCCCTTTAGGTATCTGAATATTCTTTTTATTGTCATTAGATTATATTTCTTGGGTTCAGCTGCAAATCTTCCAACAATGCCAACTGCATTAGAAATGTCAGGTCTAGATTAAGTGAGATATATGAGTTTTCCAATCATATACTTGTATAGGGTCTTGTCAACTACTGTGGAATCATCATCTTTAGAAAGTTTGCATCCTGTAATCATGGGGGTGCTTACTAGTTTGCAATCTTCCATCTTGAAGGTCTTCAATAACTTAGACTGATTTATGAATATGCCTTTGTCTATTTGTTTTAAATTCAATCCAAGGAAGTATTTGATAGGTCCAATCATGATAATTTCAAATTCACTTTTCATTTCTTTGGTGAATTCTGCACTAAGTTTGTCATTACCTCTAATGATAATGTCATCAACAAAAATAGAAACAAGAAGTAGTCCTTCATCTGTCTCTCTTATAAATAAATTACAGTCTGCTTCTCCTTTTATGAATCATATCTTTGTTAAGTAACCATCAAGTCTCTCATACCACGCTCTTGGGGCTTGTTTAAGTCCATAAAGTGCTTTCTTTAATCTACATACCATGTCTAGTTTATCTGAAAGTTTGAATCCTTCAGGATGCTCTATGTAAAATTCTTCCTTTAAGTCACCGTTTAGAAATGCTAATTTGACATCCATTTGATATACCTTAAAGTTCTTGAATGTTGCATAGGCCAAAAACAACTTGATAGCTTCAAGTCTACTCATAGGGGCAAATGTATCAGTTTAGTCTATTCCTTCTCTCTATGTATATCCTTTGCATACTAATCTTGCTTTGTTCCTTACTATTGTACCTTCTTCATTCATTTAGTTCCTAGATATCCACTTAGTTCCAATCACATTCTTGTCATGAGGTCTAGGGACCAGTTCCCATGTTTCACTCTTGATTATTTGATCTAGTTCTTCTTGCATGGCACTTTTCCAATCTAAATCTTTGCATGCATCTTCAACACTTAAGGGTTCAATCTATGAAAGTAAGCATACCTCTTCATCAGTGGTTGAACCTTTTTCTCTAGATCTTGTCTGGAATTTTGTGCTCTGATCTCCAATGATATCTTCCTGAGATTGGTATTTGGATGTGTATCTTGAATTATTAGGAGTGACACTTTCATCTGTGATCTGTGATTCTTCTTCACTTGGTTTAGGATTGTTACATGAAACATCAATACAATCAAACATTTCTTCAATAACTGTGTCCTTATTGATGGGTCTGGGCTCATCTTCAATCATGGGAGCATAGTCATAATATCTTTCTTGAATCATAAACTTCTCATCAATCTTCACATGAGTACTTTCAATTATCTTCTTTAATCTTAGATTGAAACATCTATAGGCTTTGCTTTTAGTAGAGTAACCAAGAAAAATACCTTTATCGCCTCTAGCATCAAACTTACCAATGCTATCATCTCTCTTGATGTAGCACTTTCTTCCAAAGATTCTAAATTATTTTACATTGGGTACATTACGAAACCAAATTTCATAAGGTGTCTTGTCTGCACCTGGTCTCAATTGTATTTTATTTATAGTGTAAACTGTTGTATTGACTGCATCTCTCCAGTAGGTATGGGAAACATTTCCTTTAATCATGATAGTGTGTGTTGTGTCAAGTATTATCATCTTCCTCCTTCCTACTATCCCATTATGTTGAGGGGTTCTGGGTGCACTTAACTATCTTTTGATTCCATGTTCTTCACAGTAGTCATAAAACTGGTCAGAGGTGAATTCTCATCCTCTATCAGATCTCAGACATTTTATCTTTAATCCAGATTCATCCTCAACCTTAGCTTTGAATACTTTGAAGTTCTTAAAAGCTTCAGATTTTTCTTTTAAGAATGCAACCCACATCATCCTTGAGAAATCATCAACAAACAAAATAAAATACCTTTCTCTGTAGTATGATCTAGTTTGAGTAGGTCCACATAGGTCTGTATGTATCAGATCTAATTTGTTTTTTGTAGAGTCTTGTTTTCTTTTGAATGAGGTCCTTGCATGCTTCCCCATCACACATTCCCTGCACATGGTGTCAACTAGTCTTGCAATGCTAGGAAGGTCTCTTACTGACTTTACATTACTTATCTTGACTATGTTGTCAAAATTTATATGAAAAAGTCTCTTGTGCCATAGCCAGCTGTCATCTACTTTTGCAACAAAACAACTTACTTCTGAGTTGAACTGAAAAAAATTACCTTTGGTCTTTAAACCTGATGAAATCATGTCTCATTCTTTGTTATTAATGATGCACTGGTTTTTTTTGAATTCCAACTGATATCCTTTATCAAGCAACTGTCCAACACTTAGTAAGTTATGATGCAAACCATCAACATAGAGAACATCATCTATATTGTTCTTTCCATCTAGGGTGATAGAACCTCTGCCTATCATAGGTTTGGGAGTTTTATCTCCAAATCTAACCATGCCACCTTTGTACTTGTCCAAATGTAGAAATCTATCTTTGTCTCCTATCATGTGATGTGAACATCTATTGTCAATGATCCAGTCAGTTCTGATGTCAGCTTTTGAAACTAATGCTAGCTCATGTTCTTTTACTTCATCTTCTTTGTCCATTTCTTCAAGCATATTCTCAATGTCTTTAATCGCAAAAAATCTAATTTCATCTTCTCTTGAGTCATCATCAGTTACACCATCCTCAACATGATAACATTATTTACTATACTTAGGTTTCTAAACTAATCTCAATTTATTGACTCTTGTAGGGAACTTAGATGTAAAGTGATCAACTTTGTTGCATGAAAAACATTTGAATGGTAGCTGTCCTTTATATTTCCCTTTACCTTTCCTTTCCTTCTTGGTAATCATAGCAATGATTTCTTCTATTTCTGTATCCACTTCTTCATTATCATTAGAGCTTCTTATAGATTTCTTGTTGTGGACTATGGCTTTGAAGGCTGTCTCACTTTTAGGTTCAGTCTTCAATCTAGATATCTCAAATGCAGATATTTTGCTAATCAAAGTATCCCTCTCGAAGCATTTTTAAAATTTAATAGTCTCATCTAAGATATTGATCTTGCTCTCATAGTATATTGTCAATGTGGTCATTAATTTTTCCATTATATCTTCCTCTGATATTTCTCCACCATTGTTTCTTAAACCTGATACTACTTCATTTATTCTCTGATTGTAAGCTCCGATGTTTTCTTCAGGTAACATCTCTAAATTGTTATATCTTTTCTTCCATGTCTTTTTGTGCACATTCTTTTCTTGGATGTCTCCTTCAAACATGCCTTCTAAGTATTTCCAAATAGAGTATGCTTTGTTTGTCTTCTTGATATCATAAAATTCACTGTCAGATAGGGCACTGATTAGGGATTCTTTTGCAATTACATTATTAGTGAACACTTCCTTTTGTTTCATAGTAGAGTCATCAGGTGCAAGATATTTCAAGGTGGGAATTTCAAATTCTTGAGTGGCAACCTCATAGATCTAAAATGCAACACACTGAAAATGTGTTATCATTTTGTTCTTCCACTCAACATAGTTTTCTCCATCGAACTTAGGACTCTCTTACCTGAAGTATGTCGTCTGATCTACCTTAAGCTATTAAGATTTATTTCCAAGGAACTTGGCTCTGATACCAATTGTTGGAATAGTCCCAAGGACAACTGAGAGGGGGGGGTGAATCAGTTATCAGTCAATTTAATTTTTTTTTCTTTCCTTAATGTAATTTGATATAAAGTTAATACACATTCAGATAACACAAAAGAGTACTCAACAATTTTATTACGAGGAAACCAAATAGGAAAAAATGCTGGTGGGAATTAGCACCCACAAATAACTGTACTAGTTTATAATGATCTTTGTTAGAAGATCTTACAACCTTATTAGGAGTTGATCTTTACAATGCAAGAAGTACAGAGACCTGGTTAAAGGTCAGACCCTATTAGGAGTCTTTTACAGATAACCCTGTTAAGGGTGAGGACTCATTGTCCAATAGCTCACTGCTAAGATGGTGAAGGATACAACCTTTAGTATAAAAGATATACACTATATCTGGTAAATGAACTGTTTGAGTAGACCTACTGTCTTGATCAGTTCCAATGAATTGCAATCAAATTATGTTCCTTCACATAAATCTTCAACTTATTCTCTCTGACTTTCTGCTCTTCTTTGTCTTTTATTTTTCACATCTTTTTTTGACACTTAATGAACATAACTAAACTTCTATAAGTATCTTCACCAAGGATAAGGTCATGATGGTATCTGAAAACACTTCTTCAATTAAATCGATCAGATTTCCATAATCCATAGAATTTAGAGATGAATTTCTTGTTTTTGATTGTGTGTGTTTTTAAGCATCAACATTTCGGATCACACTCCGTGATCCATCATCAGGATGAGTAGAGAGAAAAAAGGAAAAATAATAATAAGATGCAGACTCAGCTTCACTCAAAGGATAAAAGAAGGGCTGGGGTGAGAAAGAAGGCACAGAAAATAAGGGGGAATAATAATAAAAGACAACCAAGGGTAAAAAAGAGAAAACAATAAAAAAAAAAATTAAAAAAAAAAAAATAATAATAATAATAATAATAATAATAATAATAATAATAATAATAATAATAATAAAACAACAAAGACCATGAATTAAAAGCGCAAACCACACTAAATAAGAACAAAAAAGGAAGAAGAAACGAAAAAAAGACCAGGAAAAAAGAACCAAAGAATAAAATATATACACACACACACACACACATATACAAATGCATACACACACACACACACACACACACACATATATATATATATACACGTATATATGTACATATACATATGTATATGTATATATACATGTAAATATGGATATATATACATTTCTATATATACATAACTATATATATGTAGATATACATAACTATATATATGTAGATATACATATATATAAATATAAATCTATCAATATATACATATCTACGTGTATATATATATATGTGTGTGTGTGTGTGTGTGTGTGAATGTATTAAAGAGAAAACAAAGGAACATGGGACACAATAAAAGAGAACAACCATACGATCACACCACAATTAACAAAAGAACCTATCTGCGTGGGAGTGATGCATGTGTGTGTGTGTGTGTGTGTGTGTGTGTGTGTGTGTGTGTGCACAAAGACCAATAAACATAAACCTACAACCAAAATATAAT
>MU225344.1:1258483-1280509 GCA_018584345.1 Thuja plicata
TACATACATACATATACATATATACATATATATATATATATATGTATATGTATGTATGTATGTATAGATGTATGTATATATACATACATACATATATATATATATATATATATGTATGTATGTATGTGTGTGTATATATATATATATGTACATTTATATATATATTTCTATGTGTATGTGTATGTATTCGTATATATATACAGTTGTATATTTTATGTATATACATGTGGGTGTGTCTATATATATATATATATAAATATATATATATATATATCTGTGTGTGTTTGTGTGTGTATGTATGTGTATATATATATGCATTTGTATATGTGTGTGTGTGTGTGTGTGTATATATATCTTTTATTCTTTGGTTCTTTTTTCCTGGTCTTTTTTTCATTTCTTCTTCCTTTTTTGTTCTTCTTTAGTGTGGTTTGCGCTTTTAATTCGTGGTCTTTGTTGTTTTATTATTATTATTATTATTATTATTATTATTATTATTATTATTATTATCATTATTATTATTATTATTATTTTTATTGTTTTCTCTTTTTAACCCTTGGTTGTCTTTTATTTTTATTCCCCCTTATTTTTCGTGCCTTCTTTCTCACCCCAGCCCTTCTTTTATCCTTTGAGTGAAGCTGAGTCTACATCTCATTATTATTTTTCCTTATTTCTCTCTACTCATCCTGATGATGGATCATGGAGTGTGATCTGAAACGTTGATGCTTAAAAACACACACAATCAAAAACCAAAAATTCAGCTATAAACACTTCTTCAACTTCGTTGTCATCTCAACCAAGCACGCAATACAAAATAGGACCGCGCAACTCAAACTGAATAGATGCGACGCTTCACAAAGTTGGCTTCAACAAATTAACTCTAACATTATGATTCTGTTGAAACACATTTGGCGCCTTTGGATAATTATCTTTAACTCATAACTAAACATGAATATAAACATGCATATCTCGAAGATAGGCGCAACTCAAGATATACTGTATTTATGTCGGCTCTTAACAGATAAGCTCCAGAAATTGTAACTGTTATAACTGACTAATCATAAGTCAAATGAAACTACATATTTGACTCGGCGTGAATTCACATAGCCACTAGAACATGTATACACCATGGAAGTAACCATGCATAGCTCTAAAGTATCTGTACAGATAATTACATATAGGATACCTGATGTATATTATATGTTGTCATCAGTGGCAAACATACAATCAATTATTTGCACAGATTGTCATCACCACTTAATGACTTATGAGATATATTATGAGCATCTCGGGACTAATTCATTAAGTGGACCATTGGATTAAAATATATTAGCTCGACACATAATAGTTAAATAAAAGACTTGCAGGCTTTCAAACTTAGGGATTATTAAAGTGCTAAAGACTTACGGAATATTTGCCAATATATATTTTTATACTATAAATACTATTATTTATTCGCCAATATATATTTTTTATTTTATAAATACTATTTTTATTCGTCAACATATATTTTTTATACTATAAATATTGTTCTTTATTCGCCAATATATATTTTTTACACAATAAATATTGTTTTTTATTCACCAATCTATATTTTTATACTATAAATACTATTTTTTTTGCCAATATATATTTTGGTAGTTTGGAAACAAAAACACAATTCACCAAATTAGATTATTTTTTTCTTTGAAAATAAAATTTTTTTTCCAATAAAAATAATAATTTCCTCTCTAGTTTTCTAAATTTTGCTAGCTTTTAACACCTTTTTTGAAGGGAGTGTTTCTTATAGATTACCCTGATGATAACCCCCACCATAATGACCAATGTCCTACAAATATGGTGAGTTCTTGAATGTAAAACATACTCCAATGCCTACAATAAAACATTTCTTCCCTTGGGAACAAGATAAACCAAGTATAAATTCAGGAATGCTTCCCATTATGGATAGGAGTTAGGAAGAGTAATCTAAATAAAGTATGAAGATGATGTATCTTAAATTTTTGCATGTTTCATGATGTCCTTGGATGATGTAGATGCCACAAACCAATCAGGAACATATCCAATCATAGTAGAAGGTGACAAGAAAGTAACCAATGATAAATGAGTGTGAAAAAGATCCAAAGACAACAATTTATCCTCTAAATATGAAGTAGGAAGATAGAAAAAATAGCCCCCTGAATGTAGAAGGTACACTAATGGTAGATGCTCTAGGATCAATGTAGAAATTGATCCCTGAAAACTAAGAAAAGTTCATTCCCTTAGGAAATGAATCCTCCCTAATGTTTCAGAAGAAACGTAAACATGTATGGTGTCTCTTAAAACTGAACAAGAGTCTCAAACACAGAAACATGATAAACCTAAAAAAATCAATGTGACATATCAAGTGAATGAAGAGACTCATGAATGCCAATCTTGAAAGAATCAAATATCTCCTCTATAGATAAAGAGACATCCTCAAAATGTTATATCGATGGATCCATAATCATGTCAAACTTGAAAGAAAGATCAAATGGAGAATAAAGATTGTTTCCCTGCAAGAATAGAAGAAGAGTCATCTTCATCAAAGAGAATATGAATGACATCAATGTTGTCTCACAAATATGCAATGTAGGACCCCACAAATAAACCTACCATGTCTGACAAGAAGTCAACCCATGTAACTATGTCTGGAAGACAAAGAATACCTTACTGCATAATCACAACAATCCAAAAGTATAGGAATACAACCATCATCAAGAGAAATAATAGAAGTAATCTTAACTAGAGAAGTAGGAGCTATAGGTGTAGTTTTTGAATATCAACACTCTCTAGATCATCAATCCAACCAGATAGCATCTATAAGGTATCATCATCAAAGGGGATATTATCTACATCATGAAGTAGAAAGAGATAATCTCAACCAATATTATCTAGGAATGGAGGAACATTTGAATATCCAAAATTTTCCCAAACAATGGTCCAATATGTGTGTGGGAACCTAATACTTCCAATCTTTGGTTTGATTCCATTAAAAAAATGAGTTGAGGCTGTGATAAATCAATCCTATGATATGATCAATCTTTTCATGCCAAACTAATTATTTCAACTTGTAATTTGGCATAGGAATGAGTCCATAAAGAGGAGGCAAGATATTAATCCATCTATAATGAGTGTTGACTCCTTTTTGCCATGACTCATAATTGCCCCTTGTAAAAGTTATTATAGTAGGATGTCTTATATATCCCATGATTACATCAATGATACCCTTCTGACATTACAAATTGAGATTGAAAAATAATAACACACTCACATAATGCACTCAATCAAAGAACCCCACCACTCCCTACCCCCCACCCNCCCCCCCCCCCCCCCCCCCCCCCCCCCCCCCCCCCAAAAAAAAAAAAAAAAATCAATAAATAAGAAAAAAAGGAAAAAAAGATGATTTTGGCACTCTATATGTAGTGCATGTCCAATTGGTACTTGTCAAACAAGACCTAAGTGGAGATCTGATTTTGATTTTTAAAACTATTTTTTATGGTAACCAAATTAGACTCAAAACGATATTGCTAAAGATCACACTGAAATCTGAGAATTACAATGATAATAAATGGCCAAAAAAGACCAAGATTTAAAACTGATAAATTTTCTAAAACAATGCTATAAACTAATAGTAGATCTTAAAAGTAAACAAAAAATTATGCACTTTCAAAATAAATCAGAACTAAAATTATGTATGTATGAGCCTTAATAGAGCCTCAAAAGTTGCAAAACTAAGGATTAGACAAGAAAAATCACCAAAAATTGATATTTCTACAAAATAAATCCACCAAAATCATAAACTAACATCACTAGTAAAAAATGCAGAAGATTTTATTCAAAATAAATAAAAAAAATTATTGCACTTAAAAAGGAGTATGTATGACCAAGTTATGGCCCTCCAAATTTGGATTAAAAATCTTAAAATGAAAATGGAGAGAGATCTAAGTTTTCAATGCTTGTTGACATTAGTTAAACCATCTATTTAAATATTTTGTCCAAACAACCATTACACTAGAACAAAACCATCTATAAATGATGGCTAGATGACTGTCAAATTTAACCTCACAAAAATATTATGTAGGAACTTGAGGTTAAAATTGACATCCAAATGACCATTAAAAGAAAATGAAAACTTCCAAATCTGACAGCCAAAAGGTCGTCAAATTTAATGCGGTGAAAATCTGTCAAAAATTTTATTATCAAGCTGGCCTACGTGGACTTCTGATTTTCACGTGGTGTTGCATGTTTGGTTCACATGGCTAATGTGTTTCACTAAGGTGGCAACACCTGTGATCCAATTTACCACCACTGGTGGTGGTAGTGTTAAGATCGTGGTACTGCCTGAGATCATAGTCAATGAAAATAGTAGTGCCACCAAGCAGGGTGATGTGGGTTTAAGCGGTGGTGAGAAGGGTTGCTGTAAACTAATTTAATCCCACATTCGTGGGTTTTAAAATTTATATGTTTTTTTTATTCTCATATTCTCCAAGTAGAACTGAATGTCATGGGATGGCCAGAATTTTGGTATGATCTGCGGCGATAAACTTATGGTCATTGGGTTCTATGATTGCCAAATTTTTTGACAGTCAAATTTGCAATTAATAAATGTCCTCTATGAAAAAAATAGAGGGGAGGGTGAGTCCCCCTACAAATTTTGATATAAATATATATATGCTTAAAAAATAAAATAATAGTAGATCTGAAAATGTATTTTTTAATGATTTTTTTTTTGAAAAAACATAGTGACTTCATGTTGTGTTGTACGAGCTTGATTTGCATACAAAAAATCCCTCAACATTTGACTTTAACCCAAAATAGGCAAATTTATAGTCAAAATTTGTCAGAACAACATCCCAGATGCAATGGTATTGTTAGATATTTCTCTAGACACTCTCACAAGGTGTTACTCCTAGATATTTATATAATCCCTCCAACAAAAAAGAAAAAACTCTCCCAAGGCTATGCAATGAATGCTTCAATGACTCTGAGACCATGTAATAATTTCTCTACTACCATATAAGAATTTATTTGATGCAATGTAAGAATTTTCCTAAGGCAATATGCCATGATCTAGAAGCCAAATCAATAGCATAATAGAGACAAAATGATATGATAAATTATTTAACAAAATTTAATAATTATCAATAGCGAATATAACGAAACAACTGGATTCACGATATTAATAAAATCAAGATATGCCTACTTATATAGGCAAAGCTATAAGACCACATGATAAGGAGATGATAAGCTATCAACTAGACAAGGTAAAATCACATGTCCACCAAAGGTGGATCATCCTCCATTGTGCAATGAAGTATGTGCAACATGTGAAGGATGATAATATGATAAGACCACTAAAGGTGGAGACAACAAATAAAGCGGAATGTGATAACAACTATCACCACCTAAAGTAGAATTTCTCCTACATCATGTGTTAAAATAGGAAACAAAATCCTAGATGTCTCGTATGCAAACTAAAATGCTATGCATTATCATAAGTAAGATTAAGTAAAGTGTAATTAGAAATACTTATTTACACCAACAGTAATAATATAATAATAATAATAATAATAATAATAATAATAATAATAATAATAATAAAAGAGTTTATAAAGGAGGGCATTAGGACAAACAATAACAATATAATGAAAAATACTAACATAATAGTAATAATTAAGAGAGATATTACTTAATAATGTCAATTGATAAAGACAATGTGAGTTATGTATCTTGGCATCTAGAACCATTTCTTAGATAGTTGTGTATGTATCAAAATTATAAAAATTGTCTCTAGTCTATGTTGGTTTGAGTTTTGTAACTGCAATCTAACTATATCCTAATAAACTTTATACTTGATGATTTTTTGACTATTTAATGCAGATTGTACAATAAATATTATACTAAATTATGGTATTTTATTTAGTCCAAATACTTACTAATCAATCTCACATGTATTTTAGAATAGTTCCAAGGTGACTGACATGCATTAGAATGAGTTATCACATATCTTATATTTATTACTTGATTTTACAATTTATGTGCTAATGTAAATGATTTTTATTTTGGTAATTGAATATTCTATTTATGAAATCGAGTGCTACTCTACATATTTTTTATCTTATCAAATGATAACACACTTTTATTAATAAAAAAGATACAAAATTATAAATATTGGTGGCTATTGAACATGGGACTAAAGTATAAAATAGGGCAAAGTAGTTCAATATTTGATTTTCATTTTACAATTAAATATATCAACATTAGAGTTATGAGAATAAAATCACATTCATTGAGTGACCTAAGTCATAATAATAAGTTTTATCAATATCTAATAATATCTGGTTATAAATGAAAAATATATTAATCAGAAAGTAATCTAGAGAAAAATATATTTTGGTGGCACTCCTTCCCATTATTCACCCCATTGAGCCTCAAAAGCATACAATTTGAGATGTTTACACATTTAATGTAAAATCAAACATATTTTAACATTTTTTATGATATCGATATGTGGTTTGTTACAAGAAGTGGTTGATGATTTTATTTAAGCTTGCTTGAGACAAATTTAGGTAAAATATGCATTCTATAGTACTAGGTGCATGGAGATTGGTGAAAAATATCATATTTTAATATAACTAATAATTAAAATAAAAATATATAGAACTCAATTTATATTCTATAGTTTATGTAAAATACTAATTTAAAATCTCATTTTCTATAAGAATATGTTGTATCTACAATCTTATAAATGGACACAATTTTATTATCTGATCTTATCCAACAATTTTGGATTAGTCCCCTATTCATACAACACGCTAGATTTCTAGTCTTTGGCACCTGTATTCCATTCAAAGATAATTCCTATAAGGTATGTTAGGTTTTAAAGTAGAAAACATAAGATTTTATAATTAGAATAAAAATAAGGTCAACTTGTGACAAAGGTGTAAAAAAATTAGGGTAGTGGAATAACTTCTTAGACACCAACTCTGAGAGGAGATTCATGTAAAACTTTCTCAAATCTTTTCTTGACAATTATAAGAGCTTAATAAAAATAACATGCATAACATAACATAATTAATATACACAGGGAAAACCCTTTTGGGATAAAAATCTACACTCCAAAAGTTGTTTCTAACACAAATGAAAGCTTTATGTCATTATTGATAACACATGAAGGAGATTTATGCACAATGTGTCTAAATAATAGACAATAGTTACACACATTAATTACAAGTGGTCACAATATGTAATAGTTTTTATATAATTATAGATAATTATGCTTTTAATGTATTGCATCACCACTCTACCTCTTAATAAGTTGATCCTAAAAACATCAAATTAACCATTCCCTACAGACCCCTCATTATGGATTGCATTAAAAAATATGTTGATTACATCATATAAATACATATTTTAAGATAATATTCTCCCCAATAAAAAAAATATCAAACCAACCGGAGCTCCATCAAGATGTCTCTTAACCCTTGAAAAGGTGCAGTTTTGAGTTGTGTTCTTAATCTCTTAGTCCCGAGCTCTCGAATCACATAGTCTTAAATTACTCAACAATGATACCTAAGATCTGCAATAGATCTCCATCATTGTCTAATGATTGTGAAAGGGTATAACTACTCATCAAATAATCTAAAACTTACTGGACAAAAATCCATATTAATCTCAACAACAAAATGTGAACATATCTGCTAGATCTATAACCTCCAAAATATAGGCTCTTTTTATATATGTCATCATCAATAATGAAAACAAAATGGAAAGCATGAAAATAAAACTACCAAAAATGCTTCATATGTAGAACACCATCTCAAAGTCATAAGCTGAATTAACATGATGAAAATTCATCCCTCCTCCAAATTGAATCTGTTAAAAATAACTACTGAATACTCCAAGTAAGACTTTAAATGTAGTGCAATGTCGAAGACCTATGGCCCTAAAAGCACAATCAATATTTTACATATGTATATCCATGATAAAAAAAAATATCAATTGTGGTGGTTTCATACACTATTTCTAGATGTTTATTTTTCATACTGAGGCCCACCATGATTCCTCAAATACCTATAGATCTATTATTTTCGTGTCATCTTACAAGCCTGCATCATTTAATTTGTATGGATCGATAGTTGATATTTTTAGCTTAGTTTTACATATTTTATGCTCTTATATTGATAGACACATCTTGAGATTATGATATATGTGTTTATTTTGATATTGATGATTTCACGATTGGTATACAAAAGAATCTTTACTACATAACTATCTTTTTGAGTTATGCATGAAAATATTGCATAATGCATTATTGATATAATTGTGATTTCTTTGAGATTATGTTGTCATGACTATCTATACATGATGATGCATGAAATTTTATTTTAATGAATTTCCTTACATATGTTTTTGAAGATATTGGTGAAATTCAATATTATTATAAGACATATTGATGTTTTGGTGCGAATGTCCATGTAATTATTCCATTGGCCTTGGAGTTTTAAGGCTACCTCAACAACCTTATATCAATACTATAAGGCCAATGTAGTGCCCATTTTGAAGGGTAATGCCTCACTGATTTTATTAAAATGTGTTCATAATGTAATGTTGACATGAGTGTTCATTAAGTTCATTAAGTGTCATGTGTAAAATTAGTGTAATGAATAATTGGGCCAAGTTTCATTATATTTTGTGAGATTTCTCATAAAGGTTTCTAGAATATGAATGTCAGTGTTATTATGTTCCATGTTAACATTAAGTGTAATTATTGTAGAAAATAAATGTATGAATAATTTAATAAAATTAATTTTAAAATGAAATAAATATGCAATGTTCTCTTGGTGACCAATGCATGCCATGGGTACATGAGCTTATGTAGTTTCCTTGACATGTAGCTGGTTTCTGGGAAGGCTTTTGAGGGTTTAAAATGACCTTAGTTAGTTTTAAATCATTTATTTTTAAGTCCCTAAGTTGTGTACCTTTTGGTTGGGGCCTATCCAAGGCCATATCTTACAAAATAAGCAATATATACACCCCTTAAAATCTAGCCTTGAATCAAGTGGAAAACATTGAAACTTGGGAGTGGGAGTTGTCACATTTATTATTATTGGTGGCTTGTAGGATAGATTGCCCAAACTTGTGCTATTCATTCTTTTGTCATTTGTGTTCTCGTGAGGGAAAAAGTACAATCTTAGTCTCATAAAAAATCACATGGGGAAGAGTTTCATGTTGACATATTACATTAAAGTAGGTTAGTTTATAGTTTAGGTTATTAAATAGGTGTTAGTTTATTAATGTTAGTTGCGACTTTATTCTCATTTGTTAGTCATATTCTATAAACACAAGTCTTTAAAAATCCATTACATTATATTGCAAATGCATCGAATGAAAGTAAAATTGAATATAACCTTTATTCTTTCCTTTTTGTGCTCTCATTTTCGTATCATTGAATATGACTTGTCAAGCACTTGAGGAGGCATTTGACACACTCTAAGGAGATGTGGAATTTTGAAAGAAAGACATCTCATGTACAACAATGGAGGAGGAATTAGACACACTCAGAGGAGATGTGTAATTTTAGAGGAGATGTGTCTCATTGTGCAGGGGAGGTGGGAACACTCATGTTATGTAGACAACTTCAAGTTTTGCATTCAGTTTGGTGTTTCTTGAGTGAGCGAGGAGTATTGGTGAAGGAGCTAAGTCAAAGTGTCTATATGGTTGTGTTTAAAACCCTTGCATCTTCCACTGTTGTTCAGATTAATGTAATAAAGGGGAGAATGTTGTTGTATTACATTAAAGTAGGTTAGTTTGTAGTTTAGGTTTTTTTTTGGTTGGTAATAGGTTGATTTTATTAATTATCCTGGAAGAATAATCTAGCCAAGCCCAGTGAAGGCTACAAATAAGGGAGCCAACTCCCCAGGAAGAAACATAAAAAAAAAAAGACTACAATATGAAGCCATCCCCTAGAAAAAAATAAAAAAAGATAAGACCATACTAGATTATGTCATGTAGAAATCAGGATTTTCTTGTAGAACCTCCCTTCCTGTGTGATCGCAATGTCATATCAAATAATGGTTGTGAATTCTTTGATTTTTTCCTATTACTATAATCCAACCATCCTCCACTTTGGCTGCCTCATCCTGCTAGTCAATCAAGTCACCTTCCATAGTGCTTCCATCATTCACAAACTCGTCATTCTATTGGGGTTCCTCCATTACCTGACATTCACTTGGTCTTTTTTTTCCCTACCATTAGGCATAGAAATAGTTTTCTTTGTTTCCTCTAGAGGAAGAAAATTGTCTAGTGGAGCCAGATTTACAGCTGAAACTAATTGTGAAGGCTTCGGTCTACAAACCACCTGAAAAAAACTCTTGTTGTGATAATCCTTTTTTTTCCATCCTATAATGATGGTGGGAAACATCCTTCAACCATTGGCTAACTTATTCTAGTTTTTCTTGGCACATTTGGCTACTAAGTGCATAATCTGATAATATATTCTACATCAAAAGGGTACCTACTCATAATCCAATGGTTGTTCCCATATTCATTTTGAAGGTTTGAGATTAATTTATGCAGGGTGCCCCTTAGTAATATCCATCTCCACTAAAATTCGTACATATTTTGAATGTAGGAGGTTTGTTGATTCCTTATCCACAGGTAAAAAATTCCTAAAGAATCACCAATAGCTTCCAAACAAGAGTCAAACCTAAAATGTAAGGGCATATTCAGAGTTCTTACCCATAATGGTATCTTGTTGAGAGTTTCCAATGCAAGTAAAATGGCTGGGTGCTAAGGTTTCAACATTAGCAGATGTTTATTCTCCCAACACTAAAGCCCCTCACACAGGATCTTCTGCTTATCTTGAGCCTTTTCAAAAACTATAATAAAGAAGCCCCTTGTACATGGGTATAGTTGTACATATCCCTTCATCAATGGCTCACATTTCTATGATATCCATTGGTTAAATTAGACTAAGCTTGGCCACATACCCTGAAATCTTCCCACCAAACCAAGCTCAAAGAAAATAGTGACATTGTTGTCAACTTTCTTTTCTATCTCCTCAGCCAAACTTACTATTTTAACCTCTACCATATGAGTTATCTACCCCCCATACACCATTGCAGCCTCCTTCATCTATTTATCCCTTTCTGAACCAAAGGCCCCATTTGGATGTCCATGCATGGAGAGACCATTCGCGAGAGTCCCTAATCCTCCCTCCCTATCCACACTGCCAAATCCTAGATACCTGTCTCCTTTTTGGGTGAGTTTCTCATTCTTGGAAGTCTTTGTAGCTAAAAGTAGCCTTTGTTTGTCCATCCTACCCATAAAAATATTTCCTCTGTTTCCATCAACATTCGACCCTCCCATCCATGAGGGTCCACCCTTCTGGAAACCCCTGAAGTTGTTGCACCTGAGTCTTTCATCAAGAAAGCACTATGCCTTATCAAGTCATCCATCAATCTTTTTGGCCACAACAACAACCTATGCCTAAGATGGCATACCCACACCATCCTCCTTGCTTGGGATGTCTATGGTGCAATTTTTTTTGTCCTACCCACTTGGCAGAGAGCTACCACCCCAGAGCCCGCCCGAAGAAGCAGCACAAGGAGTAGAAGAAGCCCTAGCCATGAGAGCAGTCTGGGGAGACACCACATTTTTGTAGTTTAGGTTATTAAATATATGTTAGTTTATAAATTTTAGATGAAAATTTATTCCCATAGGTCAGTTATATTCTAAAAAACATAAGGCTTTAAAAATCCATTACATGGTACTCTAAATGAATCAAATTAAAATACAATTGAATACAATCTTTCTTTTTTCCTCTTTGTGCTATCATTTTATTCATAGGACTGAAGAGTTTGAAAATGAAGGAGAAGTTGCACTTTTGAACTTCCTCATAAAAGGAAATTAAAATGAAGGTTAAAAAATGCTTAGTAGGGAGTTTTATAAGATACTAGTCTGAAGATTAAAAAAAATACAATTTTTTTAATTCTAGAAGAGACTCCCCCTTTTCTCTTGTGCCTTTGGGGAAAAGATAGGGTGAATAAGGATTGTTGCTACAAAATTATACCCTTGTCTTAAGGTAGGTGATCTTTCTCTCTTGATGTTTCAATGTTATTATGAAAAAGTATTTGGAATAATTTGTCATATTAATTTAAAAATATATTTGAGTTTATTAGTGTAAATACATGTGTGTTCCTTGTGTTGTTTACAAGTATTAGTAATTTTACTTGGGAGGTGAAGGAAAATATCACCCTCGGAACAAAAGAGTAGCTTTAAGGGTGAGAGTGGAGTGATCCACTTATTTATTTAGAACTCCTCTCAAGGAGTCAAAGAACTAAAATGGACCGTATGGGTACCCAAAAAGTACATGGTATGGTATTATGGTTTTTTTTTTTCATTTTTGGCTATGAGTACCTTTATTTTATGAATATGGAAGCATAGGGTATGTTTATGATTAGTAGAAAACTATTTTATAGGGACAAGAAACTCAAGTTTAAACAAAACCACAAAACATCTTGTCTCAAGATAAAACTAGAATAGAACCAGAAAAGACCTAGATGCTAACAAACAAAAAAAATAAGGGCAGCATAGCCCCTAGACCAGCCTATAGATTCTTTATCAGATTATTATTTTTCTTAATGATATTCTCATTAATATCCTTAACTTTTCTAACTATACTATCCAAATGGGTGATAACCTTACTATTACTTCTTAATCATGTAGCAAGTCCCAACATGGAAAAGTGATCTACCATATCCACATCAACTTCCATCTCCTTCACCATGGATTTTTTCCTATTCTTTAAGCCAATGTCCCCAGTGTTGCACATCTTAGTTTCTTTGGAACTATTGGAAGGTGAGAACAACTTGTCTTTAGAGAGATCTTGAATCATCCTACCTTTCTCATTTAGTTTTATCAGATTCTCAATGATTTTATCCATTTTCATCTTGCTTTTAGCTTTTCTTTAATCACTTTAATTGTCTAATCAAGCTTATTAATTTTTTATTCATGATCTTTCTTGATGTCACTAATCCCTTTAGCCAAGGAACAAGTGATTGTGAAAATCTCATTTAGTTTCTGAAACAAGGGAGAACTAATCTTGAAGATGCTAATCTCAAAGATAATCCAATCAAATAGAGCTTCTAGATTATTCATGAAATTTATGACCATTGTACCAATACATGATCTCTCCCAAATAGAAGAGCCTATTTCATTGAGAGACTCCTTATGCAAGTCCACTAAAGTTGCAACTGTTACCCAAATTTCCCATCCTATCAAAATTTGGCTACAAGTGGAGAAAATGAAGCTCCCACAATGGTAGAGCCCATCTTGTATGTTTATGTCATGGGTCCTAGCCTTTACCTTGCTCTCTACATGGTTTTAGGTCATTTTTTTAACCCTTTATATGCAAAAAACCCTATGAAGGCTCTCAAAACCCTAACTCCTTTGCGACCCATTCTAATTCTTTAATAGATTTTTTGCCACTTAGGTTCCTTTTCATCACATGTTCTAAGTTTTTCGTCAGTGGGGACATGTATTTTTCCTAACGGGTTACCTTTTTTCTAAGTTCTTTTCCTATGTCCTGACATACTTTATCTACCTCAAGCGACAGAAAATTCCTTTTCAATCAAATGGTCGTCACGATGCTTTGATCACTGAGATCAAGCACATAGATTCATTGAGGCATCATGCTTTGTCAAAGTGTGTCCGCGATGGGCCAGGTCCTTAGTGGAATGTGATGTCAGTTTATAGAAGGAATCAATCCAACGGTCATCACAAAGCCTCAAATCACTCAAACCAAACTGAGAATTCTTCAAGGCTTTTCACCTTTGTACCATCTCGTAGTGGGGTCACCATTCTCACAAGTAAAAATTTAACCTACGATAATTTCATTTTTGATCCAATGGTCAATGGATTACCTTAATGCAGAGGTGAAAGGAAGTTAATCATTTGAGGCATTTTTCAGGCATGACACATGTCCTTTATGATCAAGTGGGACCTACGGTTTCTGACAGGTAAAGAGTTAACATCCATTCAAGTTGAACTTCATCCTACAGTCGATGCTATTCTTTAAAGCTGATATGCTTGAGATATGCTCAAGGCATCACGTCATCATGACGGATGGAATTTTGTCAGAGCTTAGGCCCATGTGCAGTAAAGGTAATCTATGAGTAACTAAAGATAGATCTAATGATAGGCGTAAAGGCTTGATGGCTGAGATGAAGGTTTTTACCCATCAAGGCATTTGCGACATCATGTCACGAGTCTATGGCAGGGCCAGCCTAAGGTCAGTAGGAAGTTAATGGGTGGCTTGGTTAGATTTAATCTTATAGTGAGTGTATTGATTCAGTACAAATATGATCAATATCTATCATTCAAGGCAATACACCTGCATGCCATGTGCTCTTTCTAACCAGGTGGGACCTGTAGTTTGTAATCAAGGTAAGGTAATTTGTGGTCTATTTTATTTAGATCTAATGGTAGGCATAAATCCTCAAAGACCAAGATAAAGTTGTTTAAACCATCAAGGCAATGCACCATGATGACTTGTATCTAGGTCAAGTTGAAGTCAGTGCCAAAGGGAAAGATAAAGATAAATTAATTCATGGTCGAATAATCTGATGATAGGTGTTAAGCCTTACAGGGGAGATGATCAATACATTGTTAAATGTTCAAGGCATTACACCTACATGCCATCTGGAAGATCTGATCCTGTGCTCGCAGGTTACTTAAAGGACATCAATGGTTGTGTTTTAAAATTAGTAAACTTTCAAACCTAAGTCATCGATATGACTTTTTGTGCCACCTATGATCATTTGTGTTTAAATTTGAATATTCAAATATCTTTTTCAGGGTTTTCATGGAGATCACGATGTTTTCAATTTACAGAGAGGGTAGATGGATCGATCTGATCTATCTACTTGAATTTATGGTGATATGGGATATTTTAAAGGATCTGATCATCTAAGATATTTCCCAAGGGAATTAATGGACAGAAAAGACCATTTTAGGGTTTCTAATTTTATAATGAATATCTATTGTAACCCTAATTTTTCCCTAATTGATTGAATGGATTGACTCACGAGCCTATGTGCTAGGAGAGCTTATAAATAAGTCATTTTTTGATATTTTATAGATAGGTTCAGAAGATGTAATATTTTTCTGTGACATTTTCTCTATCCTCAAGATTTTCATGTATATGTAATTCTTAGTTTCTTAAGGCTTATGCAAGACTTTCTTTGGCATTTTTCCTGCCCTAAGGTTTTCATGTGTTTTGGGATTCTTTCTTAAGAATAATATATTGGCTGAGTATTGAATAATTTTGTGAGTTATTCCAAGTTTTCTTTTGTTTTATGCATCTTTGTGTGCTATTGTGAATGATTGATTTAGATGATTTAGTGAATTTTTTTCATTCCTTGTCATCTTGTCTCATTCTTGCGACTATTTGCTAGAGTGGATGTTTGTTTGTGCATCATAGTCAGTGTCTATCTCCTTGAATATGATATTGTTTGTGAAATATTCTCTTTCCTTGAATAGTTCATTTTCATTTGAGACCTCTCTACAAAACATTTTTGCAAACCTATCTAAGAAGTTGTACTTTTCCTAACTCAAAGATTTCATGCTAATTCTTATTCATTATGTTGTGATTCATGTCACTTTCAGTGTATCACCTTGTAGGTTAAGCTTTTCTTTACTCTCTTTTAGTTCTCCTTCTATCCCTTTTCCCCTCAAGTTTACTTTTCATGTTTAAAGAGGAAAAATAGGTGATTATCCAAGAGGAAGTGACCTAGAATCTAGAGTTTTCACTTCAGTTAGCATAGGTCCCACAACCTGAAGTGATTCCCATATTATACCATATCCTTAGAATTAAGAGTCTAATAGGGTGCAAATTTGGTGTATAACAGTTCTGGCCCTCCCACTGGAACAACAACAAAAAGAGGTTCATCTTGTAAGGCTATGTTATCTATGATATTCTGATAACATAACACAGACCTAGAAGTGGTCATTGTCTTGCATATATGGCAACTCTAGAAGTTCTATTGGTTTTAAAGGATCAAGTGATGGTACATTTTAAATATTTCATATTCAAAATTCTTGCTAATTGCATGAGTAGAGATGTCAAGTTATTATGGACAGTGAGGTTACTCACCATAATATCATAAAAATAATTCTCAATGGGCTAAGAAAAAACCATATGAAAACCATCCAAAATAGATTTTAAGTCCAAGATACCATATCATAGCAGGTTGCCAATATGTTCAATATGCATGTAATCAATATGTCCCTGCACAAGCTTATGAGCATGCTCTCCAATGGGAAGCATCAGAGGCACAAAAGAAGCAACAAGAGTGTCAAGAGAAGAAATCTCATCATGCTTACCACCCACCCCCTGCTCAAACTGATTGGCAACAAACTCAGAACTATAACCACTCCCAAGGAGACTATTTCATGCCTAATCAACATGAAGATATTTCCAACCAGCCTCAGAGCTCAAACTTTGTTGGAATGGAGGACAGTGAGAAGATAAAAAATATGTTTCTTAACTTGATTAAGTAGTTTTCTGAAATAAATGGCCAGCAAGGCATGGATCTACAAGTTTATGAGTAGTTGGCTTACCAAAACTATATGCAAAAAATAAATGTTGTTTTCCCTGCAATCAACCTCGTGATCAAGCTACATGCTCGAATGGATTGATGAATTAACTAATCATGAGTAAAGAATCAATGGCACATTTGGATACATCTTCTAGTCAGTCAGTACAACAACAAGTTGCACAACCTAATGAGTCTGCATCCTTTAATCACAAAAGAGTGGTTTTCAGTGATGAAAATTGTGAATCATCCCAAGCAGGCTATCTCTTAAACCCATACTTTGAGACATGAGTTCCAAATTTCATGTTTACTTTCATAAATGATGAATCTCCTATTAAATAAAATTCATAAGTTTTGCAAAAAGAAATGGAAGCTCACAGTTATGAGCAGGAGTTATTTTCCAATCAAGTGGAAAAGACTCTAGGTGATGAGTAGCAAAGGAACCAATGCGAGGAAGAGCTTGATTGCCAAATTGTTTCCACGATAGTAGAGCTGAGATCACAAACTGCTAAACAAAAGGCTCTTAAATGTAAGGTTCCAAGCTTCAAGCCTTTTGGGAAAGACGACTCTCCTAAATCTCATATTTTAGCATTCTAAGTTAGATTACTCACATGTTCCAAGTGGCTACAAATGAAGAACCTATAGAGAATTTAATTCCAAGTTTTAGTGACATTCGTCTAGCTCATGAACCCCTTATAGAACAATTATAGCCTTGTTGTGATCGATGAAAGCCTAAGGATTATGTTGGGAAAGAGTCGGTTGGAGGTGAGAAAAAAAAATGATAGGGTCTTCATTTTTCCAAGATTTAAAAGGAATGTTCCCTAAGACTACCTCTAAAAACTCTCAATTTCACATCCAAAGTTTTAAAGGAAACATTTCTTTCCAAGAGCCTATACTTTAAATTCAATCCACTAATCTACAAGGGAAGTCGATTCAAGATAATTGTTTACCTCAAGAGACCCCTCAGGTCTCTCAAGATGATGAATTTCCATGGAAAATTTCATGGACTCTACCTCCTGGCTATCAGATGCCAAGTATTTTCAAGGATACTAGTCAAACATCAGAGAAAGGACTTGTGGTGGATTATCCTTCATGTAATGAATACATAGAGATTAATGCTCAACCTAAGCTCTTGGTTGATTTGTTTAATGAGATCCCCCCTTTTTTCAAAGGAAAGGAAGACATGCCATTACCTATGGTTGAAGGTCAAATAGGACAAAGAGATCACCATCGACAAGGAGGTGATAAGGATATAGATTTTATGTATTTTATTTGATGATCTCCCTTCTTATGTCAATGAAGATACAAAATATATGTCTATCTCCACATCAAAAATAAATATTCAACAGTCGGAGAATGTTATTAATCCTAACAATATGCTAATTCATGAGCTTAAAGTTATAAAAGAGATTTTCCCAGAAAATAACATGGACAAAAAACTTGAAGAAAATGTTTTTTTCAACATCATAGAGGCTTTTTGTGACAAATTGAATAACGAATACCTATTCCATGGAGAAAAGGTTCAATGTGATGTGTCTGTTAAGAAAGGCCTAGTCTTGGATTTCTCTCTCCCTAAGGATTCAATGCATGAGCTTGACGATAGAAAACCAATTGTTCCTAAAGGCCTTTAGAGAGTTGATAGTTTTTATGAGCTCATAGCCTGTTTGACATAAGATGATAGTCCCCTGACCATGGAAGAGGAGTTGACATGGCTATTCGTAATGCAAGACAATCATGAATATTTAGAAAATAACAAGGAGAGTTTTGATTTTAGACTTTCAAGAGGCTACCCCATTAGATACATGGCCCAAGAGGAGTTTAGTAAAGAATCCTCATATGATCCATTTGAGGTGAGTGAGTTTGATCCCATTTTTTAAGAGGGAGTTCAATATTTCCTGACATACTTTTATGTGTCTCATGTCTTGTTATCTATCCTTATGCATTTGGTACAAAACATCTTGATAAGGAAGGGTAGCTATTTTAACCATCCAGTGAATTGTTTTGTTTGACCAACTCTCTATACTAGTTTGTTTACATTAGGTTATTTTTTCATGCTTTCCTCTAAGTTTTTGTGCATAGTTAGTTTTGTTTTTTCCTGTATATAGATCCTCCCCTATTTTGGTTTGTTGTTTCCTCCTCCTGGTTTCAATCATCCTACTTCCTAGATTTTTTTTGTGCTTAATGAAGACTCCTTACACAATGGAATGACATAAGGCCACTACTTTTATATGTCTAGCATGCTGACATTCAAAAGAAATTATCAAAATGTTACCCAAATTTCCCATCTTGTCCAAATTTGGCTACAAGTGGAGAAAATGAGGCTCCCAAAAGGGTAGAACCTAGCTTGTATGTTTGTGTCATGGTTCTTAGCCTTTACCCTACTCTCTACATGTTTCTAGGTCACTTTTTTAACCCTTCATATGTAAAATAAACTTGTGAAACCCCTCAAAACCCTAACTCCTTGGTGGCTCATTCTAATTCTTCATTACTTTTTTTGCCACTTATGTTCCTTTTCATCATGTGTTCTAAGTTGTCTGTCAGCGGGGCCATGTATTTTCCTAACGGGTTACCTTTTTTCTAAGTTCCTTTCCTAAGTCTTGACGTAATTTATTTACCTCAAGCAGTTGAAAAATTCCTTTTCAATTGAACAGTCCTCGCAATGCTTTGATCGTTAAGATAAAGCACTGAGATTCATTGAGGAATCATGCTTTTTTGACCTATATCCATGGTGAGAAAGGTCCTTAGTGGAATTTGATGTCAGTTGGTAGAAATAATCAATCCAACAGTCATCACAAAGCTTCAAATCACTCAGATCAAATCGAGGACTCTTTAAGATTTTACGCATTTTTGCCATGTGGCAGTGGGGTCACTATTTTGACAATTAAAAAGTTAGGATAGAATTATTTCCTTTTTTATCTAATAGTCTACTCATTAACTTAATGTAAAGATGAAAGACAATTAATTGTTTGAGGCATTGTGCCTACATGACATGTATCCTTTTTTATCAAGTGGGACTTGCGATTGCTGATGGTTAAAGAGTTAATGTCTAGTCAAGTTGAACTTCATCCTATGGTCGACGCTATTATTTAAAGATGAGATGCCCAAATCTAATGTTCAAGGCATCGCGTCATCATGACGCATGGAAGTTTGTCAGAGCTTAGGCCCATCTGTAGTAAGGGTAATCTCTGAGTAACTTAAGATAGATCTAATGATAGGCGTAAAGGCTTAATGGGCGTGATGAAGGTTTTTACCCATCAAGGAATTTACAACATCGTGTCACATGTCCATGGTGGGGCCAGGCTAAGGTTGGTATGTAGCTAATGGGCGATTTGGTCAAATTCCATCTGATGGTGAGCGTATAGCTTCAATACATGAACGCTTGAGATATATCATTCAGGGCATTGCCCCTGCATGCCACGTGCCCTTTCTGACCAGGTGGGACATGTAGTTTATAAATAGGGTAAGGTAATCTGCGGTCTAGTTTCTTTAGATCTGATGGCAGGTGTAAATCCTTAAAGACCAAGATGAAGTTGTTTTTAAGTACGTGAAATGTCACCCTAACTCAAAAATTAAGGCACAATAACACTTCATGGAAACAATGGAAATCTTCCTGAGTTGTGGGTGCCACTGATTAGGAAGGAATCTCTAGATTCTAGGTCATTTCCTATTGAATTTGGTATATCACCTAAAAACTGACTTTCTTTTAAGGGAAAGGGGAAAAGATAACTTAGAATTGAATAAAACTGGAAAGGAAGGTGATACACCAAATTGACTTTGGATTGATAAGAAAACAAATAGGCTAAAATCTTACATGGAAAACTGAGATTTTGAAAATGGGACACTCTCCATTCAATATATAGGCTGAGGTAAGTACCCTATTACTAGTTTTTTCACAAGAAATAATAACTTGTCAACAAACATATACTTTCTGCAAAATAGGTTATATGCAATAGCTGATAAGGAATCTAAAGCAATTCACTAACTTTGCTATTAAAACACCTCAACACTAATTGTAGAAAAGAAGGATAGGATTGAATCAAAAAACTCAGAAAAACATGAATGATTTGAATACCAACTTTATTATCTCCACAATCTGCAATGGTTACATATCATGATGCAAAAACATGCCAAGGAATAAAGACATCCACTTGAACACTATTATGCACCAAAATTGAACCTTTGGTTACAAAAATGTGTGTAGAAAATGCAAAGGGACTGATATGTCCACAAAACAAGTTTCTCCAAAAATTTTGATCCCCTACCCATGGATAAGAAATCTAGATATACACCCAAAAAATGGCAGCTCAAAGCAAATCCGAAATTGGACTGCTCCCCTACAATCACTCCTAAAATCAGGAATAAAACCCTTAATCAGAGGAAAAATGTATGCCTTGATTCCTACCTTAATGAGATTCATAACTAAGGCATGATCTCTAAGTCATAAAAAATCTATCTAAAACAATATCCTCTTGCAAGGAATAATGTTTTAAATAAATATTACATTGTTTTACCTTAGGGTTCAAAACAAAAACCCTAACACTACCCCATATCTCATGTTCACATATCACATTACATCTCTTCTTATAAATCCAAACATCTTCCAATGTATCCTTTTATGCCTCCACAAATAAATACCTTATATCCTCTTTGCCTCGTATGAGATTGAGATATAATATGTCTTCACATAAAAACTAAGGCACACAACATCTGCCTAAACCCGAGCCTACATTGCATAAATTTTAAAAAATAATGAAAATGTGTCATATTTAGTTCGAGTCCTAGGTGCATGCATTGTGGTGCCACTTGAGGATTTGAAAACTCGAGACTAACAATTATCTCCAACTCACATTGAATGTGATTTAATGTTGTGTCCTTCGGACTCCAAAGAAACTCAAGTTGATTTTATGCATTGGTTATGGAATCATTCAAACAAATTTTTTAGAAAACACAATGAAGGATATGAAAACCCTAAGTGTATGGAGATGAGAATGCTACAATTGTGGTGGTGATTTTAGGGTTTTTCTTTCTCCATTGAGGCTCGGGATGTTGAACTAGAGCTAGACTTTATTGATCTAGACTAGGGTTCTATTGATTGTTAGAGTATTATTACTCTATTAGCTTAAGCTTCTCTTAGGTGCGTTATTAATTAACTCCTAATTAATAATGCACAACCTAGTATTTCCTTTTTAGGGTTTCGTTCACCTTATAAGGTTGAACTTTGTATTTGCTCTTCAGTAATTCAGTTGTAATTTTTTCTCTCACTCTTTGAGCAACCTCTGTGTTATGCTTTTTCGTTTTCATACTTCATCTTTGTATTAGGTCATTTGCATGCAGGTGTATTCGGGTTCTGTGAATCTGATCTTTCATCAGTTTCTACATGGTATCAGAGCCGCCCTGTTGCTGCCTGATCGAA
>MU225344.1:1286221-1319404 GCA_018584345.1 Thuja plicata
CAGTCTCTTTCATTTTGGCCGCCATAGCTGTCTGATTACTTCTATCCTCTTTCTGTCTTCTTCTTCTGTGTAACAGCTTTGCATGCAGGTGATCTTGGTTGCATTGCGTATCAGCAATCTCAACATTGATTTGGGCACTTCTTTGTCAATTAGAACTAGAGTCTAGGTTGCATGAATTGGGTCTTGGTCATGATGACTAGCACTTCACTCTATCTTTGATTTTGGAGCTTGTGTTTGAACATGAAGTTCGGGCTGTTGAACTAGAGTCTTCTCTATGATTTGAAGCTTGGGCTTTGACATATTTATGGCATTGGTGTTAATCTCTTTCCTCTTGAGCTTTAACATTGAGATAAGTTACTTCTCTTTTCCCTTGCTATTGAATCATATAACTATTAAATGTTGTGTTGTCTCTTTCCAATGATTCTAGATTTCTTTCTCCTGGATGTTGTTTAAAATGCAGTTAGTCGATAGTGTTGATGGATTTCTTCTATTTCACACCTATTTTGTTTAAGTAGGTGTCCTAACGTCTTTACTTGCTCTGTCATTTATTTATTGTGTAAAGCTACACCATGGTTGTGCAATTAATGATGTCTCTTCTTTGGTTCATTCAAACATTTCATTGTAATATGCATTTGGGGAAGTTTTATTTGGACTATCACCTCCTTTTGACTGTCGGATGGTTTTTTTGCCAGCTATCTGTAGCTCAACAGTGGAAAGACATGCATCTTTTTTCTGAACTCCGACCCAAGCATGAAATCTGAATTTTATTCTTTTATTTGATTAAGAAGGAAAATGTTATTTATGGGGTTCGAGCATGGGCTCGTGACACCCACAAACATGACTGTATCTATGCATTTCTTGGCCAAAACTTGAAATGCACTTTCTATTTTTTACTTTTAAATGACACTGTCATTTATTTTCCTTTGTTCTAGTAGTAACTACTTAGACCCACTAATTTTCATAATAGTATCACTTCCTATACACCAAAATTTCTTTGTATTTGCATAATAACACATTTCTATCAGTACTAATTATGATCATTATGTTCATCTTTTCTACTTTCTATAAGATGGGGAAGAAGATAACAAATAGATATGTTGTTCTAAGCTACTACAGTGTCAGGGTAACCAAAGAAATGATTTTCCACACATTATAGTAGTTTGGGATGATGTAGCTAATTATTATCCTTTTCTCTATGGCACCTTTAAATATAGTAAAAAGGTTTTATAAAGATATATGTCCCTTTGATACTGCTATTCAGTTTGTGTAAATGCATATTTTTCCCTTGCATTCATGTTATTGGTAAATGTGCAATATTGAGAGTATGATTTTTATGTGACAGTCAAGGTTTCATGCATTATTTATATCCAACTTGGATCTAACCCCTCCTTTTCCATGATGCAGGACACAAGACCTAATGAAGACTTAGGATGCAGGACACATGAGAGGGATGCTGAGATGATGAAGACTTAAGAAGATGCAGACAAGAGACCTAAAGAGACAATGCATGGACTCCCATTCTCATATATATATCATGCCTTCTATCTTGCATATGTTTTTCTCTAAGTTTTCAATGTAAAAATGTATAATGAAGACAACATCATTTCTCACATTCAGTTTGAATGCACAAATATAATGATCATGTATGAGTTGTAATTGAAAATTGATCAATACTTAGACTACAATATCTGATGATATAAATGCAATGAAAATCTATCTCCATCTACATTAACTTGAATACTAGTGTTAGAGAATGTACCTTTATGCAAACTTCTGCTATAAAATCTGGTATTTTCCTACATTAGAACAATAATGTAGCAATTTTGGTGACCCCTGTTGTATGTCTGTCTGCTAGACATTGGGAATAGTAGCCTAAAATAGTCCATTGGTCATTGAGTCTGTTAACCACTTGATTGAAACCTTAAACATAGAATGTGGATACAGGATAACCCTTTCTTAGTGATTGCATGTATGTTTATGATTTATGATACTAAAGTGAAGAACTTCATTATCAAAAATTACAGATGTATTCCTGATCATTAAGAAATGATTTTTCTTGTATTTTTAGATATTGACAAAAAACTTTAAAGGTTGAATTTCCTTCATTTTTGACTGCTAATAGCCACCCTTAATTCAATGAAACTCTTCCTTTGCAACTCAAATAGACCTTGAACCTTGAAAACTTATTAAAAACTAGGAAAGCTAAAACTAAAACTGACCTAACTGTGCTTGACAACACTTCAAGAAAACTGAAAAAATAACCTACCCTAGCTTAACCAGAAACAAAAAATGTTAAACAAAACCATTTACCAGTTCTAAAAAATAGTTTCCTTTCCTCAATGCACAATGAAAATCATATTGATAAGTAACTATATGGAAAAGCGAGATACACTTGGCCAAATGGTGCAATGCTTTCAGAAGAACAAAAGAAAGTTCACTTACTTCAAAAATATGGTCAAGATGTTTTTTTCATTTGAATTTGATCAGTGCATTGCATCTCCTCCTCTTCATCTAGCCTTTCTAGGTGTTTGATGGGGAAACCTCTAGATAGAGAAAAAATGAGGATTTATTTTTGGTGCTCTATTTCCTAAACACAATCCTTCTGATGTATATGAACTAATCTGAGCTCCTTAAATGGAATGAGTTGAGGTAAAAATGAGACTATATTATCATCAAATCTCAAGCATAACTCTTCAAGATCATCTCAAAATAAGCCATCCTCTTCATCCAAATTACCTTCTTGCACTGATTCAGCATGACAAATTACTTGGTCTCCTAGCTCTCGAAGGCATAAAAATTTCTCATGCCTATATGCTCCATTCTGTGGACCGGTAATTGTTGAACATTCTAGTTGAGCCATGGTATATTCTTCATCATATATGGGAAGTTCTTCAAAAAAACATTTCTTCATCTCTTGTTCAACACTTTCTTCATCTTGTTCATTGCAAAGCGGATCTCTAAGTTGTATCTATTGAGATTCCCATAGTTGTGGAAATAAAGAGTCGTATTGTCTCTTCATGCTACTGTATCTCTTTATCATGTAACTCCTCATGAGCTGCTAGTTCTCTTTGGAAATCTTCTTCTTTTGAGGTTGTAGCAGCACTAACCTTTATCAACTCTTTTTCACATACTTTCTTCAGTGTTGCTAGTTTTCTTGCAAGGGTTGTTTGACTTTGTTTTTGCCCCATAATAACCTCTTCATACTGCTTCCATCTGGCATCCAACTACTCCTTTTCTTGTGTCTGCATATTCCATTTCTATGTTTCCAACACATCTTCATAGTGTTTCCTCTATTCTTCCAGCTCTTTATGAAGAGTTGATTCATGACGTATGTGCAGTGCCACCAAATACTTTCTGTGGCATTCCTCTTGATAAGCCAACCTCTCTTGTGGTTGTGTATGTGCTTGATGGGAAACCTCCTCTTACTAGATTCTCCATTCTTGTTGGACTCAGATTCTTTTTGCCCCTTGATATCTGTAATCTGCATAGTCAAGTCCTGTAACATGTGCAACTACATGTTTTTATATGGATGAAAACTATCCAACAGATCAAAATCATCAATAAATGTAATGTAATTTGACTTTCTCCTTTGAGAGCAGTCCCACCAGGCATGCAAAAAAACTATTAAGTATGTGAAATATCACCCTAACTTAGGCATTAGGGCACAATAACACTTCATCGAAATAATGGAAACCTTCCTCAGTTGTGGGTGCCACTGATTAGGAAGGGATCTTTGGATTCTAGGCTAGTTCCTATTGAATTTGGTATATCACCTAAAAACTGACTATCTTTTAAGGGAAAGGGGAAAAGATAACTTAAAATTCAATAAAACTAGAAAGGGAGGTGATACACTAAATTGACTTCAGATTGAACAGAAAACAAACAGGCTAAAATATGACATGGAAAATTGAGATTTTGAAAATGGGATACTGTCTGTTCAACATATAGGCTAACATAAATATGTTATCACTAGGTTTTTCACCACAAATAATAACTTTTCAATAGACATATACTTTCTACAAAATAGGTTATAGGAAATAGCTGATAAGGAATCTAAAATAATTCACTAACTTTGCTATTAAAACACCTCAACACTAATTGCAGAAAGCAAGGATATGATTGAATCACAAAACTCAGAAAAACATGAATTATTTGAATACCATCTTTATTATCTCCATAATCTGCAATGGTTACATATCATGATTCAATAACATGCCAAGGAATAAAGACATCCACTTGAACACTATTATGCACCAAAACTGAATCCCTAGTTACAAAAATGTGTGCAGAAAATGAAAAGGGACTGATATGTCCACAAAACAACTTTCTCCAAAAATTTTGAGCCCCTAACCATGGATAAGAAATCCAGATATATACCCAAAAAGTGGCAGCTCCGAGCAAATCCAAAAATGGGCTTCTCCCCTACAATCACTGCTAAAATCGGGAATAAAACCCTAAATAAGTGGCAAAATGTATGCCTTGATTCCTACCTGAATGAGATGCATAATTGGGGCATGATCTCTAAGTCCTAAAAATTCTATCTCAAATAATATCCTCTTGCAAGGAATATTGTTTTAAATAAATATTACATTGTTACCTTAGTGTTCAAAATAAAAACCCTAACACTACCACATATCTCATGCTCACATATCACATTACATCTCTTCTTATATCTCCAAAAATTTTACAACATGTCCTTTTATGCCTCCACAAATAAATACCTTATATCCCCTTTCCTCATATGAGATCGACATATAATATGTCTTCACATAAAAAGTAAGGCACACAACATCTGCCAAAACCTGACCCTGCATTGCATAAATTTGAACACATAATTGAAATGTATCATATTCACATCGAGTCCTGGGTGCATGCATTGTGGCACCACTTGATAATTTGAAAACCCGAGAGTGACAATTATCTGCAACTCACATTGTATGCGGTTTAATGTTTTGTCGTTCGTACTCCAAATGAAACTGAAGTTGAGTTTATGCATTATTCATGGAACCATTCAAACAGTTATTTTAACAAACACAATGAAGGATCTGAAAACCCTAACTATATGTATATGAGAATGCTATGATTGTGGTTGTGATTTTGGGGTTTTTCTTGCTCCACTGAGGCTAGGGATGCTGAACTAGTGCTAGACTTTATTGATCTAGTCTTGGATTTTGTTGATTTGGGCTCTTCTCTATTCATTAGAATTGGAGTCTTGGTTTCATTACTTGGGTCTTTCTCATGATGACTGGTGCTTCACTCTATCTTTGATTATAGAGCTTGTGTATGAACATGAATCTCAAACTATTGAACTGGAGTCTTCTCTATGATCTAAAGCACGTGCTTTGACATATTTATTGTGCTGGTAATAATCTTTCCCGCCTCCTGAGCTTTAACTTTGAGATAAGTTATCTTTTCCCTCGCTATTGAATCATTACTGTTGAATGGTGTGTTTTCTATTGATGATGATTCTAAATTTCTTTCTTCTCTTTGTTGTTTAAACTATAGTTAGTTGATAGTGTTGATGGAGTTCTTCTATTTCACACCCATTTTGTTTAAGTAGGTGTCATAACGTCCTTACTTTCTCTATCATTTATTTATTGTGGAAAGAACCACCATGGTTGTGCAAGTAATTATGTCTCTTCTTTGGTTCTTTCAGAAATTTGTTTGTAATATGCATTTGGGGAAGTTTTATTTGCACTATCGGCTCCTTTTGATTGTCAAATGGTTGTTTTGTTGGCTATCTATAGCTTAACAGTAGAAACACATGCATCATTTGTCTAAACTCTAATCTGAGCATGAACTCTAACTTGTCTTCTTGTATTTGATTAAGAAGGTACAGGATATTTGTGGGGTTAGATCACGGGCTAGTGACACCCACAAACATGACTCTATCTATGCATCTCTTGGCCAAAACATTAAATGTACTTTTTTTTAAAAACTTTTAAATAGCACTATCATTTCTTTTTCGTTGTTCTTCTGGCAGCTACTTAGACCCACTACTTTTCATAGCATTACCACTTCCTTTCTGCATACACCAAAAATTCTTTGCATTTGCATAAAAACAAGTTTCTATCAGTACTAATTATTATTAGTATGTTCATGTTTTCTACTTGCCATAAGATCGGGAGGAAGATAACAACTAGATATGTTGTTCTGAGCTACTACAGTGTTTGGATAACCAAAGAAATAATTTTCCACACATTATAGTATCTTAGGATGATGTAGCTAATTATAATCCTCTTCTCCATGGCACCTTTAAATACAGTAAAAGGTTTTATAAAGATATATGTCCCTTTGATACTGCTATTCAGTTTATGTAAATGCATATTTTTCCCTTGCATTAATGTTAATGGAAAATGTGCAATATTGAGAGTATGATTATTATGTGACATTCAAAGTTTCACACAATTATTAGATCCAACTTGGATCTAACCCCTCCTTTTCCATTATTCAGGACACAGGCCCTAACGAAGACTCAGGATACAGGACACATGAGAGGGATGCTGAGAAGATGAAGACTTAAGAAGATGCAGACAACAAACCTAAAGAGGCAATGCATGGACTCCCATTCTCATATATCTATCATGCCTTCCATCTTACATATGTTTTTATCTAAGTTTTCAATGTAAAAATGTATAATGAATACAACATCATTTCTTACATTCATTTTGAATGCACAATTGTAATGATCATGTATGAGTTGTAAATGAAAATTGATCAATATTTAGAGTACAATATCTGATGATATGAATGCAAAGAAATTGTATCTCCATCTATATTAATTTGAATACTAGTGTTAGATAATGTACCTTTATGCAATCTTCTACTATAAAATCTGTTATTTTCCTGCATTAGAAAAATAATGCAAACAGTTGTTTAAACCATCAAGGAAATACACCATGATGAGACATGTCTAGGTCATGTTGAAGTTAGAGCCAAAGAGGAAGATAAAGATAAAGTATGTTATGGTCCATCTAATGGTAGGTGTTAAGCCTTAAATGGAAGATGATAGATTATTAAATGTTCAATGCATTGCACCTACATGTTTCATGGCAGATCTGAACATGTGCTCGTGGGTTACTTAAAGGACATCGACGATTCTGTTTTAAAGTTAGTAAAGTTTCAAACCTTAGCTGTCAATATGACATTTCACACCACCTATGACTATTTGTGTTTAAATTTAAATGTTCAAATATCTTTTTCATGGTTTTCATTGCGATGACGATGTTTTCAATTTACAGAGAGGGTAGATTGATCGATCTGATCTATTTCCTAAAATTTATTGTGATATGTAATATTTTGAAGGCTAATATGATCGTCTAAGATATTTCCCAATGGTATTAATGGATAGACAAGACCATTTTAGGGTTTCTACATTGTATAATTAATATCTATTGTAACCCTAATTCTTCCCTAATCTGATCGAATGGATTGACTCCCAAACTTGTGTGCTAGGGGATCAAGCTTGTATATAAGTTGTTTTTTTAATCTTTTGTAGATAGGTTCAGAATATGTAATATTTTTGTGTGACATTTTATCTTTCCTCAAGCTTTTCATGTGTCTTTAATTCTCAATTTCTCAAGGCTTATGCAAGACTTTATGTGGCATTTTTCCTGCCCTTAGGTTTTCATGTGTTTTGGGATTCTTTGTAAAGCATAATATATTTGATGAGTATTAAAGAATATTTTGATTTGTTGTAAGTTTTCTTTCTTTTCTTCATCTTTGTGTGCTATTGTGGATGATTGATTTAGATTATTTTTTTATTTTTGTTCATTCCTAGTCATCTTCTCTTATTCTTGCGCTTATTTGTTGGATTAGATGTTTATTTGCAGGTCATAGTCCTTGTCTATCGCATTGAATATGATATTGTTTGTGACATATTTTGTTTTCATGAATAGACTCTTTCCATTTTATACCTCTCTAGGAAACACTTTTGCAGACCTATCTAAGAAGTTGTACTTGTCCTAACTCAGAGATTTCATTCTAATTCTTAGTGATTATATTATGATTCATGTCACTTTTGGTGTATCACCTTGTAGGTTAAGTGTTTCTTTAAATCCTTTCCATTCTCCTTCTGTCCCTTTTCCCCTCAAGTTTACTTTTCATGTTTAAGTAGCCAAAATAGGTGATTATCCAAGAGAACCAGGGTAGAATCTGGAGGTTTCACTTCAGTTAGCATAGGTCCCACAACTTGGAAGTGATTCCCATGTTATACCGAATCATTAGACTTAAGATTCTAGTAGGGTGCAAATTTTGTGTATAAAAACAACATTTATCTCTTTCTCCTCTTATTGAAAATCCTACTAAACAAGGGAGACATTTTTTGAAGGTGACATGGGAAGATGAAATTTCAGTCGAGAATAATATTTCTTGACATTACAAGGGGACCTAGAAACATTAATTTTTTTTTGTTCTTAGCCTCACCAGATTTAGATTTCCCTTTTTGCTTCCCCACATTTGGTTCCCAAGAATCTGGAATGATATCCACATAGGGGACATATAAATAATCATCATCATCCAAAGAAACAATTTTATTCCACCAAGAAGAAGAAGGTTTATAACTCTGCAATTCAGAGGTCAACGAACAATGTTTCTTGTCAATGTGACAAACCTCCTCATTATTTGAGTCAACATCTACATGTTCAGAAGTTGTATCCCCATAGTGAACCCTTACATTTTTCTTTTATTCAATCCCAGGTTTAGAGGGGGACCTTTCCACATGAAGGCCTTTCACATGCTCCATGAGAAGTATAATTAATCTGTTATGTAACAAAGGAGAAGAGGACTTTTTTGATGGGCACCTAAACTTTGATTGAGTGATGATACTAGATAAAATAGAATTGAATTATATTTATCATGGTAGAAACGATTCAAAAGGACAAAATGGTAGCTAAAGATGCTCCCAAATTTCCCATCTAAAATTAGGTAATGTATGATTACCTCATTGATGTATGGAAAAGGATTAGGAAAGGAGAGTCTCTCAAAGCCACCATCAGTGTTGTTCTGGGCCTTCTCACTTTTTCCTGGAAGGAAAAAAACTCCACAACCTCATTTGCTGATTTTTTCTCTCATAAATTTTTCTACCCTCAATTAGGGTATTAGAGTCCTGGGAAACAAGTTCTTCATTAATCACCACTTCCAAGACATACACATGCAAAACATCATCCTTTCAACCCTCACCAAAATATTCTTCACCTATGGTATCAAAACCCTAAAGCCTCTCAATATAACTAGTTAAACCCCTAGCATAAATGACACTCTAGAACAAATCCATATTTTTCCATCTATCATAGACAATCGTTTCCATCCTAGTTCTATCCCTCCCCTTATCTCTGGTACAAAAAAACCTTAAAAATGGGGCTATAATGGACACACAAGATGAAAATGACTTTGTGAGCATCATTATTGCTGACAGGACTTTGTGACCGGGGTACCAACCAAATTTGCCTGTAAAGGTTGTCTGGGGAAATGAGATTAACTTGGCCTTCAAGCACGTGAGAGTCAGGTCTCAACAATGCAGGACCTTAGTTGGGAATGTGACTATTTTGTTTGGGGGGATAGCTAGTTATCTTGGCTTGTCTTCTTGGGGGATTCGAGTAAGCGAGGTCTCCTGCAAGAATTTACTAACTTTACCAAATAAACTTCAAAAGAGACTACAAGGTTAGAAATATTCCATCTACCTATAGTTATGCCAAACATTCAAAATATCAACCCTGCTCTAACATGCTACACTAAATACTAAATAAATATAGAACCACCAGTTCATATTTAATCAATAGAAAAGAAAAGGAGGTCGTTAATCTACTTAAAATATCAGAGCAAGGGACACAAAGAACATGCAACATAAAATACCATTAACTCCGAGATCAGAATGCTAACAACATCATTGATAGAATCCTTCCATCTTCATTAACAAGTTTCTAGCAAGCATTGGTGCATACCACAATGGTAGCTCTAGGGGAGCATTTAACTACTGAAATATTCTAAAAACTAAGGAGCATTAAGCTTTGTAACTAAGAACAGATAAAACTGAAATGCTATTAGCTATGGACTGCAAAATCATCAATTTTTCCAACCCTTGGAATGAGGTCAGACTTCTTATTTATACACAAGTTTTGACCTAAAACTAACCTAACTTATTTTACACTTAACAATATAATACTATTTATGGTGGCCGATACTACCTACGCCATGCTGCAAAAGACCTTGAGACGCAGAAGGTCTGACATGTCAGAAGAATAAGGCAAGGAAGGAGGAGTGGAAGAATTGGCCTCAAGAAGAGAGATGGGAGGAGAAAAGAGGAAATCCGATCCCCTGGGGATTGAGGCTACATGCCTCATTAATGCAAAAGTGACTCCCTATCTCCATTGCGCCAGCTGTTACTTTTGAGCGGCGCCTTGGGAAGACCACCTATCAGAATCATCCTCTGAGCCAACGTGCCTTGCTGGAGTCATCTACCTTTTGACATCCTTATTAACTATCTTGAAAGTGACTGGTTGGTGTTGGGAACCAGGACACAGGTCACTTTAAATAATTCAAAATATATTGGATCTAGGACTCAAAGATTTGGAAGCTTTCACCCCCAAAGAATAAAGAATACAACTAACACATGGTTGATGGCATTATCCAGACTCCAAAGAACTTTATTGTTCCTTACTGTTCTTCAATTTCTCCAACACCTGGCTTATGCCTTCTTCATCTATGTCTTTGATATTGTCCCATTGACTGTGAATAGCCTCCAATTTTTCCCCAACATCTCCGGCCCCGTTCCAAAATTCATGCACCATTTTTATGGTGTCATGCACCCTGATCATTGTCTTGGATAGTCTAGAGAACCTAGCTTGGTCAAAATCTCTGGCAGCTGGATACAGGGACTCCATCCATTCATCAAATTTACTAATATTCTAAGACAATGATCGAATTGTCATATTCTAACCACGAGTGTTTAAAATAGGCCCAAGGGGTATTGGGCCACGGTCAAATTTTCTTTCAAGGCCTTAGCTAGTTCCTTGCACAACTCAATTTTGAGGCCAAGTTTGGAGTACTGGGCCTGGAGGGAATCAAAAGATTCATCTCCCAAAATCCCTGCCTCTGTAGTGGATTGTTCTCTGATGTTTCAAATTTCCTCCAGCCCAGCCTTCCACTTTTCATACTTCACTAAATCTTGCTTCCATATAAGAGAAAAGCCATTTTCCTGGCTAATAAGGGTGTCAACCTGATAAAGGTCTAGGAGGGACACCGCTAGAAATTGTTTTATGGCGGCTACCTACTCGGTGGCCCACCCATCTACAACCCACACCTTCTTCTTCATGGCTCAGAAAGAATCCATGTCACCCTATGCAAGCGACAATCAAGAGGAAGGGGTTCCCGGGTGGATCTTGGCCAAAGGATGTGTAAGTTCTACTAGAAGTGTGAGGAGATTGGCATTAGTCTCTCTTTCCTCCAACTTCTGGCCCTACTTGATATATCTAGCCTCTACTAATTTGGTGGCCTCCCTTAGCAAGTCCAGTTCACCTTTCTTATCTCTTCTCCCCAGTGCGACTTCTATGATGTTATAGTCTTTGGGCCTTATGACCATTGCATCTACATCTAGAGGAAGTGTTGTGATAGTCGCAACTATGCTGTCTATTGGACCAGTCCAAAGAGTATGGACTGTCTGTGCCTTCTTAGGCTTCTGGGCCTCTACATTATAGGCCATCATCTCTACCAGGGAGAGTATAACGCTTATTTCTACAACTGAGGCCTTCCTCTTCCTTGACTCTACAACCATTGGGGCAGCTGGGGCGGCTTTGCAGTTAGGACCTGTGCATCAAGATTCCCTTTGCAATCTGGTGGTGGATTCCTAGAATGTACATTTTCTTTGGGATCTTTCTCCTTTTCTTGCTCTTGTTCCTTTTCCTATTCCTTCTCCTGCTCTCCTAGCACTTTGGTATCTTCCACCAGGTTGGTGCATTGGTTGGTTGAGTCTGGGACTTCCCTGCCTACATCTATATCGCTTTTTTCTTCAGGGATTTTCCCATCTTGTTGTTTTTTCTATTGTTCTCCGGCCCTGCTTATTTCTTTTTTGGAAATCTCTTCCTCCACATGAATATCTTGTGGGAGTGGGTGAGGTCATTGGCCAAAGTTTGGCAATGTGGCCACTTTCACTACCTCACCAAATGTACTCTGAGGAATGTGGTCTCCCAAAGTGACCAAAGGAATTTCAAGCATGATGATCAGGGGTACGGTTGTTCCCATGGGTCAGGGTTCCCTGACCATCAGTTTCTCATCTTTCATTTTCCTTGGTTGATTCTTGACCTCTTGGGCCAGTGCTTCTTCTTTCCTTCCCTACCCTTGTTGGTCCTCCTATGTTTCTTCCTAGACTTTCTTCTCTATGGAAGCTTCTTGTTCTGGGGTCTCCAGTTCTATAGGGATATCTTCCTTCTCTTGAGTGGAAATCTTCTCCACCATGTGACCTATATCTTGATGAAGGTCCATAAGCTCATCTACCGAGAAAGTGTCATCAAAGTCATCATGCAAGGGTGAGGAGTTAGAAATATTTTCTAATCTGGGAGAATCTGAACTAACATCAACGTGAGGAAAATCTGGCATACCAGGGCTGGCGGCTGTGCTTGGTGTGGGGGTCACCTTTTTCTTTTTCTTTCTCATCAATGGGACCCCAGTCTCCTTAAGACTGGTAGACTCTGCCTCAGTGAAATTATGTCTTCTCATCATCGCGGCCCATGATGAGGATCCCGCTGGGTGAGAAGATGCCATAGGAGTTATGAGGAGGCCCAAGGATATCTGGGCACTTATCTACTGGCTTGCCAGCCTTGCCGACTCCATCTGATGCTATAGTTGTACCATCAAAGGGGTGGGACCTTGGGGAGGTACGTTGGCTAGGGTGCCCTCTTTTTCTTTCCCTTTTCTCATGCTAGGCTTGGCATCGACAGAAGATGGAATGGCCTTTCTGACCATTGGTTTCTTTTAGGTGCTCTTGGGACACACCTGAGCAAAATATTAATGACTTTCCTCCAAAATATGGTGACATACTCCCTCAATCGTTAATTCTTCAAGGGTGGGTCAGTCCACCAGAGGGAGATCCAACTTGTCCAATCCTTTCTCTTTGTATGCTGGGTCTTCCAACGGCCCGTCGTATGAAAAAACATTCAAAAAATTCTGAAGTTCGAGCGCCTTCATGATTCCTTTGGACAAGCATGAATCTTGATGGGCCCGGAGATCAAAACTATCTTGGCAGTCTGTTCAAAAAATCTTCAATATATACTTCATGTGGTGGGGATTCCCGGAGAAGTGCTATGGAAATCTTACCTAGAAGATTGTATTTTTTCCTAGCGTGGTGGAATTCCACCAGTCCCAGGCTTTTCAATTCATTATTTGCCTCCCTTGCCACGGCGAGGCTACATGTATAATTTCTGCACAAAAATTAGAATAGGACATTGATGACCTTCTTCGACATAAAGAAGGTTTGTAAGTCCATCATCTACAAGAAGAACTCCAAAAGAACAATTCTATCCCTACAATATCGAGGAAGAAGCTAGGGATTCCTAGGGAATCCAGTCACCCAAATGTAGGTGTTGGGCTGGAACTAAATAAAGTAGTAGCCATAGGTGCTGACCAAATTCATCACCTCTTGTGACAATCGGCACTTAGAGTCCCGAATAAGTGTTATAATGTTTTGGTAAATGAAAGCATCATTTTCTAGAAGAAATTTAGTAAAATGAGTTCCCATTGTATTTGGGGATAATGATCCCATGGTGTCAATTGGCCCAGCCCATTTTTATGTTCACCCTCTGTTCCCAATCCTAGAAAAGTCATTCTTTGTTGGGCTAATTCCCATACCACGTATGATGTCATGTAGAACTTAGAATTCTGGATGATGCCCTTTAGCTGTATGTCCATGTGATTGGCTATGATAGCCATTTAGTTTAAGGTCTGACTGTGAGTGGTGATGTAGTAAAGAAAGTAGTACATCCATGCCGAGAAATCCTGGGCATGGGGTAATCTAAAGATCCTACACAAAAATATAATACCCGCCTAAATGGGCTCTTTGAACTCCCCGTGGGGAATTTCCAACTTCATCCTCCTAAAATCCCTCTTTGGGGACTTTAGTCAATGGCTATTGAGATATTTCTAGGAGATAAGGGGAGCATCCTCAAACTCCTGCAACATCTAGGCCCGATTCTGAATAATGGAGCCATTGAACTGTGGGATCCCCAGCCCTAAGGAAAAATTTATTGCATCCAAGATGACAATTGTTGCTGGATACTATAATGGCCGAGGATCTAGAAGCATAATGGTCTGAGTAGGTGCATTGTACAAAGTTTCCAGTTGGATTATTAACTCTAGTAATTGCACCAAACAAGGAAAGTTTGCCACCTTAATGATGCCGGAGGCAGCCAGCTGAGTGGCCAAATTTTCTCTGATGGCCTTCAACCTATAGACAACTTGGATCAAGCCTTGCATTTCAGCCCAAAGTCTAGGCTCTATGTCCGTTATTTCTTAAACTCTGGAATCCACCTTGGATCCCACGAGAACACCCTCCTTTGGGTATTTGGAGGTGAGTGGCAGCTTTGCTAGCATCATTTTGGCCTTGGTCTTTGTGGCCACATGGGTGGAAGTGGTAGGTAGCTCCGGGCTATCAAGAGGGGTGATTACCTCAGACATCTTGATCAAATATCCACAACCTCTAAGACCAGAGAACTGTTAGAACATGGAGTATATAAAAGGGTTTTAGAAACTCTACGGAATTCATTACCACTCTGTACCTATCCAACAAGTGTTAGCACACATCAAAAATCCCAGAATACTTAAAAATGGGTGTGAGTAGGACTCCGAGGTGTTGAACCAAGTGACAGGAGGAAACAAAAGACAAGGGATTGCTTGGGACCCAGAGTCCAGATAAACTAGCCGTTACTGTGTCAATGTGACCAGTGGGAAACCATACTTGGCTGACGTGGGTTGGCACATGGTCACTTGATAGGAAACATAGAGGAATTAATGGTGACAAGTGGGCTGACATGGGGTAAATTGAATGCTAGATGGGACATGGTTTGAATGCCCACTCATGGGAAATTAATCCTACTATTTAAGGTGATGAGACAAAGGAGAGAGAAAGCCACCATGGCTTGAACCAGCGAGGTGCTGAGTTTGAGTTGTGGCGACTCTATCTCGACAAGCTTGATATGGTGAGTTAAAACATTATAGAGCGCGACTAACTTGTTAGCTTAGAAGGATATACACAAAATATTCACAAATTTACAGAGGGTCAAAGGCTGAAACACATATACACTAAAATACATGGTATTTACAAACTACTTAAATATTTACACAATATTGACATAGGTACATGAGTTATCCTAAGAGAATATACATTACATACATTAGTTTACAACTGCATAGAGGCTGGACAACCCTCTAGCAAAGCAGACACACCAACAGGAGGCAAACCAAAAAGAAAAGCACAAAAGGTGAACCAACAAAATGAAACAAAGCGAAACGAAAAATAGAAGGAAACAACAAGAAAAATATAGCATGAAACCAGAGGAAAAACTGAGGACCTACCTAGAGACATGAAGAACAGCAGGGGAGAAGGACACCATGAGCATGCTGTAACAAATACCCTTGAACAATCACGAACGGATACCACAAATCAGCTTGTAATCGACCACTAAGCATAGAACAACTCATAGTTGAATCATAGCTTAATTGTTGAAGAATCGCTCTGAATACTCTAAGAGTTTTTAATCATAGTAACTGTGAAAGTGATGGGTAATTTCCATTTATAATCTTAGGGTAAAAACAAGTTACACTCTTCTCTGCAAACTCTGGAACAGGAAAACCTACAAACTCCAGGCCTGAGGATTCCACATAACCATACCTTGTTGCAAGAAGAAGACATCATGGCGGAGAATCCTGGAGTCTAGAATATGGCTCTAGGAAGAAAAAATCTCCTGGACTGGGTCCCAGAGACACAAGGAGACAAAAATAGAAAGAAAACAAACCTCACGGAAGAAAAGCCCAGAGGGAAAACAAAGGAAGGAAAATAAGGCAAGAGCAAAAATCAAAAAAGGGGGGACCCAACATTTTGTACACAAAATGTAGGGATGGGTATGCAAGGCATAAAAAATGGTGACTATCTGGGACAAATGCCTTAGTTCATTCAAGAAATACAAAACCTCTAGTTAGAAAAACTAGAATAAATCGTTACTTGGAGCATCTTGCTCACAAGGTGCAAAGCGTTTGAGAAAATCTGGCCCATACATGATTCAATCCTTGGTCCTTCGTCAGTTGTGAAGTGTGTGATTTTGAAAGAAAATCAAGCCGATGACCTCTGGGAGAAGTAGAGAAGAGGCACTAAATATATCAAACCAATGTCATCAAATCTGCTCATTTTGTCAAGATATCAGAATTTTTTCCCTTCTCTAGTTCTCTTTATTTCTTTCTTTTCTTAGACTCTTTATTTCTTTCTTTTCTTAGATGGGAACACGGTACTCCTTTCACCATTAACCTTAAACTTAGCTAATTTTAATGGTGGTACTTCTTTCACCTTTCCATCCACTTCCAATTGCTAAATAGGGGAGAAAAACTTTGGACCTGAAAAGAATTTAAAGGTTTTTAGACTTGGGCCAACAAACTAGTGCGACCAATCTACTCTCGGTCTGTCCGATTACTTGTTCCTTTTGATTTTGATTTAACTGATTTCCAAAATTTTAGGGATGAATCTAACAAATATTATTCATAGCCGGTTACCAAACTCATAAAATTATTCCAAAGCATGGAACAATTCCACCGTGCTAACCATAGATTCCAAGTTCACCAAAAATGTGAAAGGTACCATTCCGGAGACTAGATGTTATGTGAAGTATACCGGTCTACAAAAGGGGTGGGAAAAACACCGAGAACCCAGAAAAGAAGGAATGAAGCCAAAAACAAAATGAGAAAAAAGGGGTAGTCCCAGAGGATAGCCATCAAAACTATTTACAAGGCACCCCAAACGGGGCACTAGGGAAGATATTTACAAGCAGGACTTTACATAAAATACAATTATAGACAAACTCACCTCATTCAAAATAATGCTTGAGGAACTGTCCATTGACAGGAAATGGAATGACTTCTCCAGTCATGGTACTCAGGTGATAAGTATTTTCCCCATAGATCTTAGATATCAAGTATGGCCCAAGGCAGAGCTATTGGAATTTGGTGTGTTTTCCCTTCTTTTCTCAGGCCTTGTCCCAGAAAAGGACTAAGTCCAAGATCTGAAAGGCCTTATACTGGGCTCTTCAGTCAAACCATCATTTTACTACTACTTGGTGACGTGAAAAGTGTTCAAGGCCTGTGTCTATTTTTTCTTCCATTCGCACTAGATTTAGAAGTCAGACCTCCATGATGTTGTCCCGGTTACTGAATTCCTACATGAACTGTAAAATCAGGATTTGCAATTTAATAGGGAACACTGGATTTTGGCCATAAACTAGGTGGATTAGAAAAGTCCCTAGGGCTTTCTTTATTTAGATACGATCCACCCAGAGGATGAATCTAAGATTTTGGTGCCAGTCCCAGGGATTCTGTTCTAATAGATGTTTGATCATTTCAAGTAAATTTTTATTAGTTGATTCAGCAACACTGTTACCCTGGGGGTAATAGTTTCTCGAGAACTTTAGAGTGATCTTTCTGTCATAGGTCCATTCAAGTAATTACACCAAAGAAAATGCTAGACCATTGTCATGTACTATAGAAAAGGGCATTCCAAATCATGTGATGATGTTTTCTTCTAAGAATTTTATGACTACATCTGTCGTGTTGTTTTTACAAGGGATTGCTTCAGACCACCAGGTGCAATAGTTAGTCATAGTTAGAATGTACAGGTGGTTGGCAGATGAGTTGGGGTTGATTTCCCTGATAAATTCAAATGCCCATTGGGTAAAAGGTCTAGCTTCGAAGACCAGCTACAAAGGCATAGTCGGGTTCTGCTCATGACGTGTCGTGGTTTGGCAAGTGTGACATTTCCTAACGTGAGTGTAGACTTCCTTAAAGATACATGGCCAATAATATTTGGCCTAGATGATCTGATGGGTAGTGGCATTACCTGAGCCATGCCCAGTTCCAAACTACCCGTGGAATTCTTTGATTATCTTTGCATCTTAAACCCTATCAATGCACCAGAGGTACACCCCCCTCATATTTCCTATGAATAAGTGTGGAATTTTTTATCATAAAGTGTGCACTTTTCATTCATAGGGTGTGATGTTTGTTTCGAGGCAATCCCTTCAGGAATTTATTTTTCAACAAGTACACTAGGTCTGTGTACCATGGATCCTGAGTGATGGACTCCACTGTATGTGTCTAACATTTGATGTGTGGAGCCTCTTATGCCATTCCTCTGCATAGTCCCTGGCCTCAAACTATCTTCATGGGTTGCATTTCTAAATAATACTCTTGGAGGATGGCCATCCATTTCCCCCATCTTTCACCCAATTCACTCTGCATCAGTAGGGATTTTACTGCTTAGTTTGGGATGATAGAATGCACTTTGCTCTAGAGAATATAATGCCATAATTTCTTCACAGCGTGAATGAGAGAAAAGGCCTATTTCTCCAAAGTCAAATACAAGACTTCAACATTCTTAAAGGGGGAGATCATGAAAGCTATTGGTTGTTCCTCCCCTTTGACCTTCTAGGTCAAAACTACCATGACAGAATGCGGTGAAGAAAAGGAATAAATGTAAAAGGGGAGGGAATAGTCTGGACTAACCAAGATTGGGGCCTTTGTTATCATTTTTTTAGTCTGGGTGAACACCCACTTTTCTTATAGGATCCACTCAATGTTAATTTCTTTCTTCATCATTTTGTTGAGTGGCTTTATTATCTTGGTGAATCCTATGATGAATCGCTAGAAAAAATTGATCTTCTTAAAGAAAGATCTCATTTCCTTCTTGTTGTCAGGAATTTGTAGATTTAGCAACACTTAAACTCTCTCAAGGTCAATGTATATACCCTTCTTGGAGACAACATGCCCGAGAAACTTCCCTTCAGCGACCCCAAATATGCATTTTTTAAGGTTGAGGGATATCCCATACCGGTGACATCTCTCAAAAATCTGGGTGAGGTGGGTAGAATGGTCACACCTATCCCAGGAAAAGACCGTCAAATCATCCATGTAGATGATTATGCACCAGTTCACAAGGCCCTCAAACGCAATGTCCATAGCCTTCTAAAATGTGGCCCCTGCATTGATCAGGCCAAAGGGAATTCTTCGGTAGGAAAACATTCCCCACTTGGTGGTAAACATCATTTTGTCTCTATCCTCATATTTAACTATGACTTGGTTATACCCAGAGTACCCATTCAAGAAAGACATCATTTGTGATCCGTTCACGATTTGCAATACCTCATCCAATGAGGGGAGAGGGTAATTATCTTTCTTGGAAGCTTTGTTTAAATTTCAAAAATCCATGCAAAGGCAGATTTCACCGCTTTTCTTCACTATAGGGACTAGGTTGGAAACCCATGTAGTATGCCAAATTGGAAAGATTAGCCGAGCTGACAGTAATTTTTGAACCTCTTGATAAATACGAGGCTCGATCAGTGGGTTGACTGGTCGTTGCTTTTGCCAAAAAGGCTTTGCATCAGGTTTTAGTGGGATAGGATGAGTCATGATGGATGTATCATAAGTTTTTAGATCCTCATACCCCCACACGATTACGTCAGTGTATTCTCAAAGAACCATGAGAATATTCTCCTTCTCCTCTGGGGGGCAGGAGGTGCCAATGTGTATCATTTTCTCTTCACCGGGCTGGCCAATGTTCACCTTCTCAAATTTTTCTCCCTCAAAGGAGGATGATATATTTTCCTGACCCCAAGGGTCCAAGTCGAAGATTCATTCATGTGTGACCATCCCCTTAGAGATGGTGTTGGTTGGTAATTCCATGATCCCATCATCTTCATTACCCTATCCAATATCATCATGATCTCTTTCCTTCACTATTTGGTCTTCAAAGACACCAACATTGGCCATAAAGGCCAGGATATGTTGATCGTCTTCAAATACCTAAAAATGGGTGACATTATCTGGGATGGATGGCGTGGGGATCATCTCAACAGAGAATTTTTGGAGTCGGGAGCCAGCCATTGGCTCAAGCGTGATGGAGGAAATGGCAAGGGCATCCAAGACATAATTCCGTCTCTGGGGAATAAGATCAATGTCAAAGGCATCAAAATCCTCAATAAGGCTCTACATTCGATTGCGGTATGTGGCGAACCTTTTATCATGACAGATGTATTGACTCCAGTCATGCTTAAAAATCAACTCTGAATCACCCAGAGTCCAAAGTTAAGTGATTCCTTTCCTTAGTGAAAATAGGATTCCAAGGAACAAAGCCTTGTACTCAGTGATTTTATTCATTCAATTTAACTGCAGCCTATAGGATGCGAGGAAGGATTTCCCCAATGGGTTGATCAATGCCACTTCGGCCCCACAGGCCTGTTTGGATCGGGACCCATCAAACTTAAGGGTCCATAAGTCATCGTTTGTTATCTGGAGATGGGAAGACAAAGTGGTCTTTGGATTTATCTTGGGAAGGTTGGGAGGAGTTTCCTCCGGCACTAATGATACGTGGTTGAGTTTTGTCTCCAGAGAGATCTCTGGTGGTGGTCTTCGGATGAACAACACTGAAGAGGCACTGCCAATAGAAGTACTGGGTTCTGGGGAATCAGATGTGTTCTCTTTCTTTCAGAGGGCATCGATGTGCCAGGTAACAATGGTAAGGCAAGGCTCCCACTCTAGCTCAGAATTTTTTTGATAATGCAACCAGCACAAACTACCAGAAAAGAGTGTGGCAGGGGTCACTATGGTACCCCGAGAGTTAACCTCAACCCTTAATTTTTCTTCCAGCTCCTGGGTTCTCTGTGAAACTATGGGATCCTCCCTGAGGGTGAAATCAAATGTTAAGATCTCAAGGGGCTGGTACACCCTGGGGGAAGTCTCAAAGAAGAGGACTTTATTTACCCTCCCAAATTTGGTGAGGACCTGTTTCATCCGGGGCTCACTTTCAACCCAGATCTGGTTAGATTCTCCCTCCCAAGGGAGCCACAACTGGGAAAATTTGGTCAAGAAATATTTGTTTAGGCACTTGGACCAATTGCAACTTAGTAACATCCCATTAGTCTCTTGGATGTCCACCACTTGGATGTTAATCACACTGGCTATCCTAGGGTCCTGGATGAGTTGAATCTAGATGTTCTTCAGTTCACCCACCATTTTTACAACAGTTTTATCCAACTAGATTACTGCACCGTTAGACAGGGTGGGGCAGAATTTGAGTTTCTGGCATATAGATAAAGGCATGATGTTGCTTGAAGCCCCAGAGTCTACTAGTAAATTGTGTATATTCTTCCCTTGTATGTTCAAACCTAGTAGGAAAGGAGGATCCTCAGTGTTACCCTGGAAGACAGTCGTGTTGGTGTCATCAAAAGAGAAAGTCTTGGGTGGGCAAATGATGGCTTCTGAGTTTCCCAAGAGCTTCAGAAGAGACTTTTTCTGCTTGGGATAGTTGGACAAAACCTCCATCAAGGTCATGGAGGTGGTGGTTTGTTCTAACGCCTTCATAATATCAAACCTTCCTCCCGAGAATTGTTGGCTTCCCTTGGCCGGGTCTTTAGCTTAGTTAGAGCTAGGGCCTCTTGGAGGAAAGGAGCGATCAACCATATTTTCTCAGGGAGGGGTATCTTTGGAAGGTGTGGGTGTGTGAACTAGTCCTTTACCAGCCTGACTCTGAGTGTTGTAGGGAGTCTGTGGGTTGCTGAAGGAATTGGCCTTAAAGGTAGTTTAGATTCATCAAAGAACCACTGTAGTTCAGGTTCTTCTTCATCTTCCTTGTCTACTCCAAAGAAGATGGTCTCATAGGTGAAGGCACCATCAGTGGGCTCTTGTATAGGAGGCTCTGGGGGAGTAGGATCAGAATCTTGTTGTCTATCTAGTTGGGAGATCAAGATGGATTTCTCCAGCATGGCCCAACTCACCTTGTTATGAGAGCCTATGTCATGCAATCTACACCAGTTGCTCATAGGTTGGATGTCTATGACTGGCATGAAATGGGAAGGTCCAGCACTACCCTGATTGGTGTTTTGGTTCAGAGGAGGACCTCTAATGTTAGCATTGTTGTTCCATTGTTGTTGACTAGGCTGGGGTCCGTTGTTGTAATTTCTTCCTCCGGCATTGTTATTTTGTTGGCCGGAGAAAATATTCCCTCTCTGGGAATTGGTGTTGTGGGGTGCAAGAGACCCTGCCTTTAGCTAACCCATGTCCATAGTCAATGTAGACAACATTTTCCAGAGGGAGTCAATCTCAGCAATCAACTAGGTATTCGTGTCATAGTGTAACAGTTGTTATGGTTGGTTCCCTGGGAATGTGACAACATTCACCGGAGTCAAGGGAAGCAATTCTCCAGCCACAAACGACTGAAAGAAAGGAACCCTGGATGGTTGTGTCTGTGGATCTTCAATTTTTTGCGGTTGGTTCTAGGGAAAGGATTCCAGACTTGGTGTTATATGAACTTGTGATGGGTACATTTACCAGGCCTACTGGTCTATCGATGGTGGTGGGCGAATCATGGCCATCGCGAGGACACCCATTTCCTAATTAGGGATATATCCCCTAACGTAAGAAGTTCCATCAGGTATCATGTTGAAAGGCATGCTCTACCCAATCCTGCATGGGGTTTTGTTAAAACCATGGGACAACTCCAAGGCCAGGTTGTAAACCTTTGCTAGAGTATCCCGGTCACCTGGGATGGTAGTTCTCTAGAGGAGAGTGGCAAGGAAATGGTCCATCACGTTGAGATAGGTTTGGATAGTTACATCTGTGGATGGGATGAAGGGACCCGTGCACCGCTTCAAGGCACGTTGGAACAGGTGGTTGAATGCTATAAGGGGCTCATTCTTTTCCTTCCTAATGGAGATGAACTAGCTGTGGGACCATGCTGGGTCATGTGTATGCAAAAGGCAGCCAAGAAGAAATCCTCCATGTCCTACCAACTATTGATCGAGTTGGCGGGAAGGTTAAGGTACCAGTTTAGCTTGTTCTGTCCCAGGGATAGAGGGGACATCTGGGTCACAACATCTTGATGTTGTATCTAGTGTCAGTTCTTGAAATATTTGTATTCCTATAGATGCTCTTCTATGGTTCATGAGCCTAAGTGTTCATATCGGGGACAAATCTTTTCTGGGTGCGCAGGAAGATCATTGGTTGCACCTGGAAAAGTTTGTATCGGGAATCCAGTATTTCCAAAATATGTAGCCATTAGGGGTATTGGGTTATGAACAGATTGAGAGTTTCTCCCTGGGATAGTCTAGGAGAGATGAGAGTTTTGGGATAGGCTAGATCCCCAGATAATTATGGCTGACTTGGCTTTTGAGGTCCATTTCTTCTGAGAAGGGGGCTCAAGTTCAACAAATCTTCTGAGATTGGGAGCTGATCTAAGGATTCTTTTGAATCTTGCTCGTGACAATGATCTAATCCCACTAAAGGTTTGACTCCTAAAGCTATGGCTTGGAGAACCCCCAGATGGTGTGAAGTCTAAATCCTTAGAGGGGAATGAGTTCATGCCCTCCCTCTAGCACCAGTTTCTATTGATGGGACTTTGTGACCAGGTCTGCCAACAGATGTAAGTTGTCACTGGGTACCAGGGTACCGGCCAACTTCGCCTGTAAAGTTTGTCTGGGAAAATGAGATTCTCTAGGCCTTCAAGCATGTGAGAGTCAGGTCTCAATAGTCTAGGAGATTAGTTGGGAATGTGACTATTTTGTTCAGGGGGATAACTGGTTATCTTGGCTTGTCTTCTTCGGGGATTCAAGTAAGCGGGGTTTTGTGCAAGAATTTACTAACTTTACCAAACAAACTTCAAAAGAGACTGCAAGGTTAGAAATATTCCATCTACCTATAGTTATGCCAAACATTCAAAATATCAACCCTGCTCTAACATGCTACACTAAATACTAAAGAAATACAGAACCATCAGTTCATATTTAATCAATAGCGAAGAAAAGAAGGTCGTTAATCTACTTAAAATATCAGAGAAAGGGACACAAAGAACATGCAATATAAAATACCATTAACTCAGAGATCAAAATGCTAACATCATCATTGATAGAATCCTTCCTTCTTCATTAACAAGTTTCTAGCAAGCACTGGTGCGTACCACAATCATGGCTCCAAGGGAGCATTTAACTAATGAAAACTTCTAAAAACTAAGGAGCATTGAGATCTGCAACTAAGAGCTGATAAAACTGAAATTCTATTAGCTATGGACTACAAAATCATTAATTTTTCTGACCCTTGGAATGAGTTTGGACTTCTTATTTATACACAAGTTTTGACCTAAAACTAACCTAACTTATTTTACACTTAACAATATAATACTATTTTTGGTGGCTGGTACTACCTGCGCTAGGCTACAAAAGACCTCAAGACGGAGAAGGTCTGACATGTCAGAAGAATAAGACAAGGAAGGAGGAGTGGAATAATTAGCCTTGAGAAGAGAGCCAGCAGGAGAAAAGAGGAAATTTGATACCCCAGGGATCAAGGCTACATGCCTCATTAATGGAAAAGTGGCTCCTTGTCTCTGATGCGCATTGTGTTACTTTGGAGCGGCGCCTTGGGAAGACCACCTATCAAAATCATCCTCTAAGATGACGTGCCTTGCTTGAGTCATCTACCTTCTGACATCCTTATTAACTATCTTGAAAGTGATCAGTCGGCCTTGGGTACCGGGACATGGGTCACTTTAAATAATTCAAAATATATTGGATCTGGGACTCTAGGATCTAGAAGCTTGTGCCCCCAAAGAATACAGAATACAACCGACACATGGTTGATGGAATTCTTTGGACTCCGGAGAAATTTATTTTTCCTTAATTTTCTTCAATGTCTCCAACACCTGGCTTATGCCTTCTTCATCTATGTCTCTAATACTATCCCATCGACTGCGAATAGCCTCCAATTTTTCCTCAACATCTTTGGCCCCGTTCCAAAATTCATCCACCATTTTTATGGCGTCATGTGCTTGGATCATTGTCTTGGATAGTCTAGATAAACTGCCTTGGTCAAAATCTCTGGAAGCCAGATACATGGACTCCATCCATTCATCAAATTTACTGAGGACGTAGTCCTTAAGGGTGCAGGTCCCGGTGGTGAAGGAATCAACTTGCGATATTCCAACCATGAATTCTTGAAACAGGCCCAAGGGGTATTGGGTCACAGTCACTTTTTCTTTCAAGGCCTTAACTAGTTTCTTGCACACCTCAATTTTGAGGCCAATTCAGCAGTACTGGGCATGGAGGGGATCACATGATTTGTCTCCCAAAATCCCCACCTATGTAGCAGCTTATTCTCTGATGTTTTGAATTTCATTTAGCATAACCTTCCACTTTTCATACTTCACTAAATCTTGCTCCCATATAAGAGTGGAGCCATTTTCTTGGCTGATAAGGGTGTCGACCTGATAAAGGTCTTTGAGGGACGCTTCTAGAAATTTTCTTATGGTGGCTACCTACTCAGTGGCCCACCCATCTACAGCCCACACCTTCTTCTTCATGGTCCAGAGAGAATCCACATCACCCTAGGCAAGCGGCAATCAAGAGGAAGGGGCTCCCGGGTGGTTCTCAGCCAAAGGCTGTGTAAGTTCTGCCAAAAGTTTGAGGAGATTGGCATTAGTCTCTCTTTCCTCCTTCAACTTCTAGCCCTGCTTGATATATCTGGCCTCTACTTCTTTGGTGGCCTCCCTTAGCAAGTCCATTTCACCTTGCTTATCTCTTTTTCCTAGTGCCGCTTCTATTACATTATAGTCTTTGGGCCTTACGACCGCTGCATCTACATTTGGAGGAGTTACGATAGTCGCAACTATGCTGCCTGTTGGAGTAGTCTAGAGAGTATGGATTGTCCGTGCCTTCTTAGGCTTCTGGGCCTCTGCATTATGGGCCATTATCTCCGCCAGGGAGATCGGAACACTTGTTGCTACCATCGGAGCCTTCCTCTTCCTTGAATCTACCAACCATTGGGGTGGTTGGGGCTGCTGGGGCGGCTTTGCAATTAGGACCTGTGCATCGAGATTCCCTTCAGAATATGGCGATGTCTTCCTAGAATGTACATTTTCTTTGGGCTCTTTTTCCTTTTCTTTCTCTTGTTCCTTTTCCTATTCATGCTCCTACTCTCCCGAAACTTTGATATCTTCCTCCAGGTTGGTGCCTTGGTTGATTAAGTTCGGGACTTCCCCGCCTACATCTGTATTGCTTGTTTCTTCAGGGATTTTCCCATATTTTTGTTGATGTTTTTCTCCAATCTTTCTTATTTCTTTTTCTGGAACCTCTTCCTCCACTGGAATATCTTGTGTGAGTGGGTGAGGTCATTGGCCAAAGTTCAGCAATGCGGTCACTTTCACTACCTCAGCAAATGTACTCCAGGGAGCCTCGTCTCCTGGGGTGACCAAAGACATTTCAAGCATGATGATCAGGGGTACGGTTGATCCAATGGGTTTGGGTTCCCCAACCATCGGTTTCTCATCAGTCATTTTCCTTGGTTAATTCTTGACCTCTTGGGCAAGTGCTTCTTCTTGCCTTCCCTTCCCTTGTTGTCCATCCTGTGTTTCTTCCCAGAATTCCTGCTCTGTGGAAGCTTCTTATTCTAGGGTATCCTATTCTGCAGGTATATATTCCTTCTCTTGAGCAGAAATCTCATCCACCGCATGACCTATATCTTGATGAAGGGCCATGAGCTCATCTACTGAGAAAGTGTCATCAAAGTCATCATGTAGGGGCGAGGAGTCAGAAATATTTTCTAATCTAGGAGAATCTAAACTGACATCAATATGAGGCAAATCTGACATACCAGGGTTGGCAGCTGTGCTTGGTGTGGGGATCACCTAAATTTTCTTTTTCTTTCTCATCAATGGGACCCTGGTCTCCAAAACACTAGTAGACTCCGCCTCGGTGAAAGTATGTCTACTGATCATCATAGCCAATGACATGGATCCCGTCAGGCGAGCAGATGCCATAGGAGTTATGAGGAGGTTGGAGGACATATAGGCATTTATCTACTGGCTTTATAGCCTTGCCAACTCCATCTGTTGCTGCAGTTGTACCATTAAAGGGATGGGACCTTAGGGAGGTACCTTGGCTGGGGCACCCTCTCTTTCTTTACCTTTTCTTGTGCTAGGCCTCACATCGGTGGAAGATGGAATGGCCTTTCTGACCATTAGTTTCTTCTGGGTGCTCTTGGGACACACTCGGGCAAAATATTGGTGAATTTCCTCCAAAATAGGGTGACATACTCCCTTGATCATTAAGTCTTCAGGGGTGGCCCAGTCCACTAGAGGGAGATCCAACTTGTCCAATCCTTTCTCTTTGTATGCTAGGTCTTCCAGCGGCCCGTCATCTGAAAAACCCTTCAAAAAATTCCAAAGGTTGAGCGCCTTCATGAGTCCTTTGGACATGCGTGAATGTTGAACGGCTCAGAGATCAAAACTATCTTGGAAGTCCACCCAAAAATCTTCAATATCTACTTTATGTGGCAGGGATGCTCAGGGAATTGCTATGGTAATCTTGCCTAAAGGATCATAGTTTTTCCTGGTGTGGTGGAATTCCACCAGTCACAAGATTTTCAATTCATTTTCTGCCTCCCTTTCTGTAGCGAGGCTGCACATATAATTTCCACATGAAAATGGGATTGGGACATTGATGACATTCTTCAACGTAAAGAAGGCGTGGAGGTCCATCATTTTCTGGTAGAACTCCAAAAGAATAATTTTTTCACCACAAAACCGAGGAAGAAGATAGGGCTTCCTGGACAAGCCGGTCACTCGAATGTAGGTGTGGTGTTGGAACTGAATAAAGTAGCGGCCATAGGTGCTGACCAAATTCATCGCCTCCTATGACAATCGGTACTTGGAGTCCTATGTAAGTGTTAGAATGTTTTGGTAAATGAAAGCATCATTTACCGAATAGAAATTTAGGAAAATGAGTTCCCATTGTATTTGGGGATAATGATCCCATGGTGTCAACTGGCTCGGCCTGTTTCCAAGTTCACCCACTGTTCCCAATCCTAGAAAATCTGGTCTTTGTTGGGCTAATGCCCATAACACATATGATGTCATGTAGAACTTAGAATTTTGGACGATGCCCTTCAACTATGTGTCTATGTGATTGGCTATGATAGCCACCCAGTAGAAGGTCTGACTGCGAGTGGTGATGCAGTAAAGAAAGTAGTACATCCATGTTGAGAAATCCTGGGCATGGGGAAATCTGAAGATCATGCAAAAAAATATAATACCTGCCTGAATGGGATCTTTGAACTGTATGCGGGGAATTTCCAACTTCATCCTCCTACAATCCCTCTTTGGTGACTTTAGCCAGTGGCTATTGAGATATTGTCGGGAGATAAGGGAAGCATCCTCAAACTCCTGCAATGTCTGGGCCTGATTTTGGATAATGGACCCATTGAACTGTGGGATCCCTATCTCTAAGGCAAAATTTTCTACATCCAGGGTGACAATTATTGCTATTTACTGTAATGGTTGGGGATTTGGAAGCAGAATGGTCCAAGTAGGTGCATTGTACAAAGTTTCCAGTTGGAGTATTAACTCTGGTGATTGCACCAAACAAGGAAATTTTGCCACCTTAATGATGCCGGAGGCGGCCAGCTGAGTGGCCAAATTGTCTCTGGTGGCCTTCAACCTATAGACAGCTTGGATCAAGCCTTACATTTTAGCCCAAAGTCTAGGCTCTGTGTCTGTTATTTCTTGAACTCTGGAATCCACCTTGGATCCCATGAGAACACCCTACTTCAGGTATTTGGACGTGAGTGACAGCTTTTCCAGCATCTTTTCAGCCTTATTCTTCATGGCTGCCCAGGTGGAAGTGGTAGGTAGCTTCGGGCTATCAGGAGGGGTGATTACTTCAAACATCTTGATCGACTATCCGCAACCTACAAGATCGGAGAACTATTAGAACATGGAGTATATAAAAAGGGCTTTAGAAACTCTAGGGAATTTGTCACCACCCTGTACCTGTCCAACAAGTGTTAGCACACATCAAAAATCTCAGAATACTTAAAAATGGGTGTGAGTAGGACTCCGGGGTCTTGAACCAAGTGACAGTAGGAAACAGAAGACAAGGGATTTCTCGGGACACGGAGTTTCGATAAACTAGCCATTGCTATGTCGATGTGACCAGTGGGAAACCATACTTGGCTAACGTAGGTTGGCACATGGTCACGTGATAGGCGACATAGAGATATTAATGGCGATAAGTGGGCTGACATGGGGTAAATTTAATGCCAGATGGGATATGGTTTGAATGCCCACTCGTGGAAAATTAATCTTGACATTTAAGGTGATGAGACAAAGGAGAGAGAAAGCCACCATGGCTCAAACCAGCAAGGTGCCGAGTTCAAGCCATGGAAACTCCATCTCGATGGGCTCGGTATGGTGAGTGAAAACATGAAAGAGAGCGATGAAATTGTCAGCTTAGAAGGATATACACAAAATACACACAAATTTACAGAGGGCTGAAGGCTGAAACGTATAACACTAAAATACATAGTATTTACAAATAGCTTAAAGATTTACACAATATTTACATAGGTACATTAGTTACCCTAAGACAATATACATTGTATACATTAGTTTACAACTACACAGAGGGCAGACAACCCTCTGGTAGAGCCATCCCACCAATGGGATGCAAACCAAAAAGTAAAGCACAAAAGGCGAACCAGCAAAACTGAACAAAGTGAAACCAAAAACAAAAGAAAACAGCAAGAAAAAGATAGCAAGAAACTAGAGGACAAACCGAGGACCTACCTAGAGACACGAAGAACAAAAGGGGAGAAGGAAACCAGAAGCGTGATGCAACAAGTCTACCCTCAAACGATTCACGAATGGATACCACAAATCATCTTGTAATCGACCACTAAGCACATAACAACTCATAGTTAAATCATAGTTTAATCGCTTAAGAATCACTCTGAATACTCTAAGTGTTTTTAATCGCAGTAACTGTGAAAGTGATGGGTAATTTCCATTTATACTCTTAGGGTAAAAACAAGTTACACTCTTCTCCGCAAACTCTAGAACAGGCAAACCTCTGGACTCCGGGCCCGAGGATTCCATGTAACCATACCTTCTCACAAGAAGAAGACATTGTGGTGGAGAATCCTGGAGTCCATAATCTAGCTCTGGGAAGAACAAACTCCGGGACTGGGTCCCGGAGACACAAGGAGACAAAAACAAAAAGAAAACAAACCTAACGGAAGAAAATCTGGGAGGGAAAAATAAGGAAGAAGGAAAACAAGGCAAGAGCAAAAAGCAAAAAAGGGGGGACTTGACATTTTGCACACAAAATGTAGGGACGGGTATCCAGGGCATAACAATTACCAAAGCATATAATAAATTACCAACCACCTACAACAATGTGAAGGACAAAATAAAATCCATAGTGATATGATCATTTATATCCCACTCCAATCTATTATGGGAATTAAATACCATGTTTTCCAGGTTGTTCACAATAAAATTCCCCTCACGATAAACGTGAGATATGATATAGTGTTAAAACCCATCCAACAAATCTATACTATCCTTAATTATTCCCTTTATAGTCTAGTTGGGCGGAGAAACTCCCTTAAGACAATTAATTATATTAAGGGAGTCACTCTTAGTCTAGACCTTAGTCTATCCTTTATCTCTTCCCATGTTTAATCCTAGATAGACTTGCATAGCCTCGAAACAATGGTTTGTGTGGATCCACAAAGGAAGTTCCATCACCGGAAGTATTGGGTATCGTGTTCCATAGTGGTATTCTATTGAAGAGATGTTTGAAGCTTATTTGGTGTTAACTTTGTAGTTTTCTCTCTATTATGCATGTCGATCACCCACCAAAAAGATGAGTTTTTTGAGAAACCCATAGTGCTTCAGCTTTTAGAAGGTTTATTTTTGTCCTTTTTTTTATTGTGTTAAGTGGTGTATTATCTAGTTTTAGTATGTTTTTCACCTAGCTCTTCCAGAAGCCTCCTATATTTTGGTTGGCCTATCACAAGCCTGCGATTGGGAGCTGAGATCCCATGGCCATTATAAATCTTACTCTATTATTGTGTGTAAGAGTACATGTTTTGGATACCTTCTACTTGTACTATATTATTGTGTGTACGAGTATTTATCTAGAAAAAAGTAATTTTTACACTAAAAATTGTTCTCTTTTAAAGGTATAAGGTTAGAGGCATGAAATTTTCATTATAATACAAAAAAACATACATTGTTTTTATAGAAAATCCAAAATCAAGTATCTAAAACATCTGAAAGATACTATAAGAAAAGTATCGAAAGAGTATCTTTAACTACACTTACCAACTAAATAAAAACCCGAAGATCTAACAACCAAATATATTCAAAAAAATATAAATCATGGAAGACTCCATGATCAAATGAGAGAAAATTGTACTTTTATGAAAAGAAAATAATATATGCATTCAAAAATCATGAAAAAGTTACATGCCTTATGCAACTGGAAAATGTTGTTTCCCTGTGTAAGGGATAAACTCTTGCTATGTTATCGAAACAACAACCTAATAAGAATAGAAGCAGAGTAGTAATTAGATATGCATGCAAGCTTAAAATGAGCATGTTTACATTTGAATATTTGATGGTAAAATTTCACTTTTTGAAATCCTCTATAGATAGATAAGGTTCAATTGTGTCAAGTACATGAAATGGTGTTTCTACCAAATAAACTTAAATTAGAAAAAGTACAATTTACTTGTTAAACTGATGTAGATAAATCTACTACTAACATAGAATGATAATGTAAATTTATTTATAGATATATTTTTGACATAATACCCTAATAGAGAATATGCAGAATAAAAGAGATGTTTATATAAAAGTTTATAAAGAAAGAGTATATCCCCAACCTATATGAAATCATTGTAAAACCCTAGAGGGGTGATACCTTGCCTGACAAACATCTCTTTGCATTGTCTTCTCACGATACTATACTAGGTAGTTGTATCATATTTATTACAATAACTTGTATAATTATTTATATACGAACTATATTTATAAAAAAAAATTGATCTAAAAGGTATTATTGCACTCTATGTATTATAGAGCTTTCAAGATAGAAAGTTTGAAAAGTTAAAATTATAAATTTAATTGAAAACTAATCTAGCAGTAGTTCTTACACTATTAAGAGAAACAAGGCAACCCATATTTTATTTTTATAATGTTAAAATCATCTACTTTGTAATAGCCATCTTATGATATTGCACTTATTTTAGTGACTACATTTGTAGATACAAAAGTAGAGATACATCCCTTGAATTAAATCCCTTATATAGAACATAAAAGAATAAGTAAAAAATAATTAAAGGGGTATATAGTTCAGCTACCTAGTTTGTCACTAGCTATTGCATATGTTGAGATATTCCTAAAGCCATAAATAAAAGTATTTCAATCATATCACCCCATCATCTCATCTCATGAGGTGGCATCTCTTTTTTGGCACTCAATCAAATAGTTCAAGCAATTTTTATCTTCTTGTGCTATTGTGATTGTTGCAGCTTCTAAAGCATAATCTAGAGTTGTCTTTTACACATATCATTCATCATCACATTCTATGAGATGGGATATTTTTCTAGAATTTTTTCAAAAAGGTTGAGTGCATTTTTTGGCCTCTCTATCTCATAGGCATGCCTTCTAGATTAGTTTCATCTCTCGATAATGATGTCTCTCTAGAATGGCATAAGTCATGTTAGGAACCCGAGTTACCTCTAGTTTGAACAAACAAAACTAAAAACAATAAGGAATAGATAAGATAGATTTTTTTTTAGAGAGAGATCTTAGGGTTTATATTTGATGTCAACCATTGATCCATTCCAAAATTGAATGATTCAGATGAACCTGAAAAAATGCCTTAAAACTCTTGTCTTTATTAATATAAACAAGTTATTTTCAGCCGCTAACTTTGCACGACCATCACGGGTGGCATGACTTTGAAATCACCAACCATGTTAATTTCTGTAAGGGCCCGTTTGGTTGGGGAATTGAAAAATAATGCAAATCATGGTTATCTATACCCTGGTTATGCAAACCCCGGTTATGCTTTTTTGGGACTGTTTGGTTGCCCTGGAAGATGGATTTGT